>CANNZV010003983.1:70937-120861 GCA_947561585.1 Caprella mutica
AAACTCTCATTTCAATGAAAAACTGAATTATTCCGCACCAGATTATATTTAAATGTAATGATAAAGTTGTAGTCTTTGCAAATTACTTTACAAACTAATATAAGATATATTAAATTATAATATCTGTGTTTATTTATTTTATATATGTTAATTTATCAACATAGTAATATTTCATAGAATAGATTGCATATTCACTTTAAGTTATTATTCGAAATATCTTATATATGTAGTTAGGTGCATGTGAATTGTTTTGTTCTTGTTTTTGTTAATTACATTTTACCCACTAAATAAACCTCCACCATTTCACATTGTGAAGTGAACATGAATAACAATAGAAACAAACCTCTTAGAGTGTAGAAAATATAGGATTTTATGTAGAAAATGTTTCATAAAAACATTTTTCATTTATTTATTACGGTTTCATTATAGTAATTTTAAATCGTATTAGAATCGAATGAAATTGTTTTTATCTTTGCTGATAAATAGAATCTAAAAATCTAAAATATTATATAAATAGAATCTAAAAATCTAAAATACTATATAAATAGAATCTAAAAATCTTAAATACTATATAAATAGAATCTAAAAATCTAAAATACTATATAAATAGAATCTAAAAATCTTAAATACTATATAAATAGAATCTAAAAATCTTAAATACTACATAAATAGAATCTAAAAATCTAAAATACTATATAAATAGAATCTAAAAATCTAAAATACTATATAAATAAAATGAAATCTTAAATACTATAAATAAAATAAAATCTTAAATCCGAGACCATATCAATTTTATGTTCACTGATGGTAGTTCAATTTATGTAAAAGTTATTATCCCTGACTCAGCTTTTACTCCAATATTTTAAACTGAATAAAATAACATTTAATTTAGTTATTGAAACCATTTATTGAACTGATAATAACAGCTAGCAGCTGCTTATTGAGTTGTGTGACGGACAGACAGACCGGGATAGCCTTTTTTATAGTTTTGATAAATAGCCGAGAGTATCAATATCATCAACTGGTATAGTTATGTTGAATAATTTTATTCTTCAATATTCTTAGCCAATTAAGCTGTGTAGAAAATAGTTATGTAAAGTTACGCAAAAGAAATGGTTACGTAAATTAAAAGTATATATATTTAACATAGAATAATATCTGGATGAAAAACATTTAGAATAATTTTTCAGAATATAATAGTCAACTAAGTCACGCGATATGACTTTTCTTATTTCGAACTACAGTTTTCAGTCTAGGGATAAATTGATCTGAAGCGTCACGTATCAATTCTTGTGGAATAATTTCTTCCCTTTCCACTTGCAGTTTTGGTTTCTGGTACTCGAGAGAAGTGTGTAGAGTATTTCAGACACTTGTCTCCCAAATTGACCAGATAGAAAAGTCTAACGAATTAACCCTAATCGGAGTGATAAAATTTAGGTCTCTAAAGGACTGAGTGTTGAGAATTCGCTACACAATTCATAATAAGGAAACCAGAGTCTTGAATTGTATGATTTTTTGTCAGTTCATAGCTGTTATCACATTAATTTGCTGTGCAAAATTTTGTTTACCCATGGTTGACAGGAACAGTTATTATATTGAATGTTTTCTGTTTGAACTGTGAACGTTTTTGTGCTTTGAAACCTTTGAAATATCTGATATCCTTTGAAATATCCTTTTTGAGTTATCTGATACTTTGTGTACTACTAGTGTAGGTATGTGTCTTAGTGAGAATTGTGGGAGTACTGCGGGGTAGAGAAACAGCACAAATACTCAGTAAATTACCGAATACTGTTCTTTTTCAAGCATGGGATAATGTTTTTGATGACAACTAAGCAAAACTTTAGAATATGAAAAAAATTTAGTGAAAAGAGTCATGAAATCTTGTTGATTCAAAGCACGTAAAAATATTATATCGCTCTTATAAAGTCTTGTCGAGCTCAAACTCCACAGGGTTTTCAAGAGTTAATTTATGGACTCTTTACTGGCCGGACATTTTTTCCAATGAAGCTTGAAAAGTTCATTGACTTAAGGTTTGAGTCAAATTGGAGCCATGTGATGGTGCTGAGTCCTGTTGGGGACTCTATGGTGATCTCTGAAAGTGTTCTTTAGCCCATGGTCGCAGTTTCGATTCCAGAACGATAGATATGTACCATTCTGCGTTCAATTTGACCGCACAAGTTACAAATACGGTGGAAAACCTACCAGTGGCTACGTACTTTATATTTAGACGTATCGTCACAATACTACACTCGTCTGAACTTGAGGAATTCCAAACTCGATCATTCTGATTATTCTCAACTTGCTGAATGTTAAATTTCTTTTCAAATGTGAACACCAAGTTAAGGAACGTGCTTCAAACTTTCTCATTCAGGATGTGATGACTTCTATCCGCTGTCAATTTCTCACGATGGTCAGTAAGCTCATGACGTTTCTGCATTTAAATGCTTTTGTTCTCAGATCTACTTTAAGTACTCGATACATTGAAACTCTGCGAACACATGTTTTTTTTTCATTCTTTTCGTTTAGGGCTTCAGAGGTTTGAACCTATCTTCCTTGAACTTTTTAACATTTTTCTAGCAAATGGAACGATTCATTGTCAACTTCCTTACAATTGAATAATTAGTCTCATATTCCTTGTGGAGCTTGATCACTATATTTCGATAGTATTAATAGTTTCGTTGATGAGTTTTCCATAGAAAAAATATCCGTGGAAGAAATATCATAGAAGAAATATCCGTGGACGAGTTGTCCGCGGACGAAATATCCGTGGACGAAATGCCTTGGACCTTCAGCCATGATACTAAGTATGAATTTGAAATCTAGATTCCACAAATAGGAAGACACTGGCTTCAAGATGATATACGATTCATGGAATGAGACATTGATTTTGAATGATTTATTAGAAGTTCAGAGTTTGCTTCATTTCTGAAATACACATGATTTTACAGCAGTGGTATGTTTCTATTAAATATTATTCATTTTACGTAATATTTTCAATGGAAATTTAAAAGAATGAATGAAAGTTACAAAATTGTTTTTAAATATCAATTCACATTATAATATAATTCTGAACTATTTGACCAATGACAATAATTTCTATACCTGCTAATATTGTGCCATCTATCGCCTTTCTTGGTGATTGATTGTGTTTAACGAGTAGCTTTTCTGTTGTCATGAGCACTGTCACTAAATGATGGTATATACATTAGACTCTGTTTACAGAGTAGCTTTTCTTCTTCCGTGAGCATTGTGGAAATAACTGTGTATACATGATATTTATTACCTATCGATATATAATACCTTTAGATTTTTTTTATTAAAGTAATAGGTAAATCACATTTCTTTATTTATGTTGCAAACTTATTTCACCAAGATGGTTGTTAGTTTTCTATTTGTTCGATATGACGCAGTTTTATGCTTTTAGCAATGTTGTAAATTGAAATGGTATAGAAATTATACCTTGTACCTCATTGGAAAATTATAATCACCGATTAGCGGGGCCTTCTATCGGTTATTATAATCGATGATAAAAAACCATCAGTATTTACCGTAGTGGACAATAACAGACAATATACCGGTAGTAAATTTTCGAGTGGGTGTATCATCAGAAGGTGATACAGGCTCCATGCTCTTTACTAGCGACTTTGACGTCGAAATGACACCATTGATACACCTATAAAACAGTATAGCCGATATGGCACGGTAGCCGATATACTCCTTATATACCTAATGTTTTACTCTTTATTTGAGTTTTTTAAATGCTTATATAAGCATGAAAAGGTCTCATTAAACACAATATATAGACTCGAATTATAACATCAAAACAGTTCGTAGAATATGATTCGACAAATAATATAGGAAGGAGAATTTCAATTACGTTAACCGTTGTAATAATTCGGCCCTTTGTAACGAAACAGTTCTAAATATTATTAAACTATATTTTTTAATATGGTTTTAATGATATCTGACCAAAAATATAATCGTTAGAGGGTAGTTAGAAAATTTACCTTCGGCTGTAGATACGTTGATTAAAAGATGAAAATATGGCCGAATTATGGCCGAGTTTTAAATCCATTTACATATTAGCAATTTGACATACTGTCTAATTTTATTTTCTAAATTACATTTTGCTGACTTTTTGTTCCATATTATAATCAGGTTCAGGGTTCTCCCATCTGTCGCATTTTGGGGGTGCACATGGACCCCACCATTCCCTGGTATCGGTACCTATCGGTAACGCCATCGAGAGACCGATACCGATCACTCTGATCGAAGAACAGCCCCACGATGAAACCTGGCACCGACCGATTGGAGGAGGTGGGTTGGGGCGCCCTTTGGTCCACAGTGCGGACCTAGGGGAGGACATCATCATCTTCGATGAGGACATGGACCACAGACCCATCACCCGAAGACCAAACAAAACTAACGATCATTTCTTTTTCGATGCGACTGAAATAAGTTTTCCGGAAGTGGAGGAAAAACCAAACAGGCCCGTCAGTGTCTTCATTGATGATCACTTGGAGGGATTTTTCGGTGGTGGTGAATCCCATTCGCCTCCCAAACGCAAACCCGATTACGAGGAACCACACAGTGACGGTTCTTTCGATGGTCCAAGATGGCCCTCCTCGCCCTCTTCTAGACCTTTCACAGAGTTTGTTACTCGGCCCCCAAGAAAAGGTAAACTTTTTTAGTGTGAGTTACTAATTATCGGTCAGTTCCACATCTTCGCTCATATAAGAAAAAATATATATAATAAAAATTCAATTATTATTAGCTATATACTTTTTTCTTATATGACTGAAGATGTTAAACTGACCGATAATACCTAACTCATCCTACTCTAAATATTCTCTTCTGATATCTATTTCAAACTTTTATTTCTTATTTATTTAAAGTCCCAATTATCAGACAAGAATTAAATACCATATAACAATTTCACTAGATTATTATTAAATAAAAACATCAAAACATGAATATTTTGATGCGTTTATAACCTATTAATAGTTAAATAAATCATTGCTACACCTTCAGGTCTTCAGGCAATTAAATTTCACCTCCCAATGCAGTAGCGCACAATGCACATTGACTAATTGATATATTAATCACTCACTGCATTGACTGTTGTAATCACTATGTTAATTTAACCATTTCCAACCTGTCGGTTACTTTGTGTAAGTAATACATTTATTATTTGAATCAACGGAAAAAATATTTACAAAAACAATTTTATCAATTTTTTCTTTCAAATTTGAATTTGTCAGTTATTGCATGAAGACTTTTTAAGTAATGAATTTACATTTTATTTATATGATAGAGACATAAAAACGTTATAAGTTATACAGGGTAACGACTCAATTACCGACTGCTTACAGTTACCGTAAAGTGAGTGTTACGTCATGATAGGTTAAGTAAAATTTTCAACATTCAGATTGGCTAATGACTAATGTTAACGCCCCTTGTACGGTAACTGGTAACTGTGAGTATACGGTAATCTAGCAGTTACCCTATTAAATATTAAATGTTAACGCCCCTTGTACGGTAACTGTGAGCATACGGTAATAGAGTAGTTACCCTATCAAATGGTCTCCATACTGACCTATATGCAACAAGAGCCTAAAGATTTTATAAGCACCAAAGACTTTTACACTTAATTACTGCCTATCCAAATGACTATCATTTATAATATTCCACAGCAGCTTAATTAATTCTCTCGGCCAAGTCCTTCATATCTAAGTTTTTCGTAGCAAAAGTTTTGGTTTTTGTTCCCTAACGAGTTGTGTCCCTCTCTCCCCATCTCTCTTTTAAGCTGTCATGCCTAAATGAAATAAACTTCTCCATAAATCAGAGTTGGGCATTACTCCCCAAATATCTGCCTAATATACGATGGCACTCTCTCCTCATCTTCTGATTTATCTTCATCATTCATCACACAAAGACCTAATGAAAGAAGTACCTTGAAGAGAGCTACGCTGAATATTTTAGAGAAAAGCGAACAATTAGCTAGGGTAAATACGCAACAACCGATATGACAGAGGAGATCTTTCATGTGTACCGTGTAGTGGACTAAATCATACGGTACACTGAAAAGATCCTTCCTAGCCACTACACGGTACACTGAAAAGATCCTTCTTAGCAACTACACGGTATACTGAAAAGATTCTTCCTAGCCACTACACGATACACTGAAAAGATCCTTCCTAGCCACTACACGGTACACTGAAAAGATCCTTCCTAGCCACTACACGGTATACTGAAAAGATCCTTCCTAGCCACTACACGGTATACTGAAAAGATCCTTTCTAGCCACTTCACGGTACACTGAAAGGATCCTTCCTAGCCACTATACGGTATACTGAAAAGATCCTTCCTAGCCACTACACGGTATACTGAAAAGATCCTTTCTAGCCACTTCACGGTACACTGAAAGGATCCTTCCTAGCCACTACACGGTATACTGAAAAGATCCTTCCTAGCCACTACACGGTACACTGAAAAGATTCTTCCTAGCCACTACTCGGTACACTGAAAAGATCCTTCCTAGCCACTACACGGTACACTGAAAAGATCCTTCCTAGCCACTACACGGTACACTGGAAATATCCTTCCTAGCCACTACACGGTACACTATAAAAATTTGTTTATTCAGTCATAGGCGGCATGATAAAAACGCCCGTGTGAGGGGGCTCAAAAACTGCATGGGCGGTTGTTCTGTAGTCCTACATATTATTGTGTACGACCTCTAAGTTTTAAAGATATTCCAGGTGGTTATTATACAACTATCGTGCTTCGAATCAAGCTCATACTAATTATTCGTATGTTATTTTAGGTACAGATACATAACACTATTCAACAACAATAGTAATTGCTAAGTCAAATTACAATGCCGTGTATGATACGAATTATCGAACTGATCCACATATTCGAATTTGCAATCATTATTTATTTTAATTACTGTATACTTTTTTTTATATGGTCGAAAATTCTTTCTCGCAAAAATGAATGAAAAAGATTTATAATTAGGTTAGACAAAGACAAATATTCGTTCTATATATTTAAATTTTAAAATGCGAAACAAGAATGTGAAAGAAGGGAGATTTGACTGATATGATGAAAATGATTAATATCTATATAATCACCCTATATACTTTAACATTTAAAATACGATATAATTCAATGACTAAAATAATTTTCCGGGAATAGAATTCTGGATAAAAAAAATCTGGAAAAAAATAAAATTCAGTAATAGAAAAAAATTGGAAAGCCGAAAAATTCGAAAACAGAAGAATTCGTAAAAAGATAGATTTGTAAAAACACTTGAAAAATCAGCAACAGAAAAAACGGGGAAAACAGAGTATTTCGATATAAGAACAATCGTAATTAGAGACAATTTTTTTAAAATTTGAAAAAAATCAATTTGGATAACTTTAAAATTGAAAAAATTATATTCCGACATAGTAGACGGGAGAAATCCGAACAACCGAATATTACAAATACGAATAACCAATAAATCTGAAAAAATAAGGATTAATATTTATTAAAAAAAAACAGGTGATTAATGATCTTAATAATTGGAAATATCCTGATAAAATGTTTTTTTTTTAAATCGTAACTAAAATAAAATGAAAAAAATAGAGTTCTTCATTTTTGACGGTTAATACACTATAGTAATTAATAGCATGTGCTTCTAATAAATAATCTAACAGCAATAAATTTCTTACATTGAATATCACGGTTTAACATATGATATAATTCCATGACTGAAATAAATGTCCGGTTAAAATAGATCTAGATAACATAATAAATATGAAAATTCGGAAAAAAATCCGGGAATCCAAAAAATAAATAAATTGGAAAACCGAATAAATCACGAGAAAAGGAAATATTCAACAGAACAGAAATAAATAGAAATCGGTAAAAACATGAATGTCGGAAAACAAAAATTCAGGAAAGAGCAGAAAAATTCCTAAAATTGAAATATTCCGTCATCAGAAAAAATCCAAATAACAAAAAATTAATTTTTTTTTAAATCTGATTAATTTTTTTCGGATAATTTTTTTCAATTGAAATGAATTATAGACAGACATTTTTGACGAGAAATACACTAGAGAAACCCGGTGACAGAAAGTAACAAATCCGAATAACAAAAAAACTGCATGTAGAAAAAAGACGGTATAATTGCTTATCTGAAATATTCTAAAATTACGAAATTGAAATGTTAATCACATTATTTTTTAAAATTATTTAAAGAGTATGAAAAGGAAGAGAATAGATTTAAATATTGAATTAATGCCAGGTAATTACATACTTTTAACCTCATTCCTTATGCTTAAGTTTTTAACACAACGAAGTACAATATTGTAATTAAAATGCTAATTAATGCTCTTCTCTGAAAATAAACCCTTCACTCTGATATAGTCAGAGAGTTTAGATTTTTTACAGTGAAAATAATAGGATCACAGCAACACATTATAAATACAATATGAAATATATGAAATATATGAAATATTATAGCCTATTACTTTATTGTGTACGTAGTTCATACCTATTACTTTATATTCTGTACGTAGTTCATACCTATTACTTTTTATGCTGTACGTACGTAGTTCATACCTATTACTTTATTATGTACGTAGTTCATACCTATTACTTCATATGCTGTACGTTGTTCATACCTATTACTTTATATGCTGTACGTAGTTCATACCTGTTACTTTATTATGTACGTAGTTCATACCTATTACTTCATATGCTGTACGTAGTTCATACCTATTACTTTATATGCTGTACGTAGGTCATACCTGTTACTTTATTATGTACGTAGCTCATGCCTATTACTTTATATGCTGTACGTAGTTCATACCTATTACTTTATATGCTGTACGTAGTTCATACCTATTACTTTATATGCTGTACGTAGTTCATACCTATTACTTTATATGCTGTACGTAGTTCATACCTATTACTTTATATGCTGTACGTAGTTCATACCTATTACTTTATATGCTGTACGTAGTTCATACCTATTACTTTATATGCTGTACGTAGTTCATACCTATTACTTTATATGCTGTACGTAGTTCATACCTATTACTTTATATGCTGTACGTAGTTCATACCTATTACTTTATATGTTGTACGTAATTCATACCTATTACCTTATATGCTGTACGTAGTTCATACCTATTACTTTATATTCTGTACGTAGTTCATACCTATTACTTTATATGCTGTACGTAGTTCATACCTATTACTTTATATGCTGTACGTAGCTCATACCGTAACGGATTGCAGTCGTTTATTTCACAACATCGCTTATTTATTGTTTTCGCTGGTTTTTATTAATGAATAAATTGAACGAGCAAGAGTTAGCGGTACAGTGACTCTCAAGTCTGTTGCCTTGCCTATGTTATTCTTACCAAAAGTCTTATATCTTCATGTTACTATGCTATACCTACCTATCTTTCTGTTACTATGCTATACCTACCTATTTGTTTTGTGTTAACTGTAGCGTTACAATAAATGGTTCCATCACTCGTGGTTATGGTTTCTGTACATGCACTTTAATTGCACTGAGTTTATCAATAGTCACTTAATGATACTTATTATATTGTTATAACTTTAAAGGGGTAATTAAAGGATATAGACTATATATTGTAATGTCTTAGCTTCCATTATACTTGAAATAGGATAAAAGTATACATTATATAATTTATAATTTGTGATAGATTGTTAAGAAATCATCCTCTCTCACCTCTCTTTTCTCTAGCTCTCTTCTCTCACCTCTCTTTTCTCTAGCTCTCTTCTCTCACCTCTCTTTTCTCTAGCTCTCTTCTCTCACCTCTCTTTTCTCCAGCTCTCTTTTCTCACCTCTCTTTTCTCTAGCTCTCTTCTCTCACATCTTTTTTCTCTAACTCCCTCTTCACTCACCTCTCTTACCTTATTAGAGAGAATCGTTTTTGGTCCTCCCCGGTGCCAGAATTGACAGGATTATGGATAAGATCGGTTGTGCAGAATATCAAAAGATTATACTCTAATGTTTTCTGTTGGAAACTATTAGACAGAAGATGTGGTCAAACTGATCGAGGACTATAAACGGCTCTACAAAACTATCAAGACCAAGATAAACCCGGACATAATTGTGGGCCTCATATCTTGGAATTTTGCAACAGGGGAGCATAATAGAAAAACTCTATCGTTAAATAAGCGACTGCATGGGCTCCCTCTATAAGACCCATTGTTTCAGGTACCTCGACCTGCGGCCATTATTCTTCCACAGGAACGACCTCTTCTTCAAAGATGACACTCACTACTGTGGTAAAGAAAGCAGTATTTTCACCGAGCACCTCGTTTCCAAATTGTTCTTCTGTTAGGAGAAAGAATGGAGAAAAAGGATAGTTCAGGCTAAATCTTCGGCAATCAATAATTGTCGTTCGTTTGACAACGGCTGGATGTGAAGCATCGATGTCTGGATATGCTAAAAGGAATCGCAGCCAAACAGTGACCCCTGACTACGTTGCCTTGATCCACCAGACCATGATGACTCAAGAGATTCTTCGGGCTCAAATTACCTTGACTCTGGTTCTGAAGGGACGAAAGACTATGAGGATCAGGAAAACAGGCAGATACCTGGAGGCTCGCGCAAGATCTCCGCAAGCTATTAAATTTTCTTCTAAAAGATATTCCCTTAAGGGAATATCTTTTAGAACAAATAACCCCTATAGCTCCCCTCCTTTCAGTTCAATTCGTAACTATTAAATTTTCGTTCTATCAGCAATAAGCTGCAGGAGTTCCGTTGTATGGTTGTTGCCGTTAATTTGCATGATGTCATCTGTATCATAGATACCTGGTAGAACATGACGGAGGAGATTTAGATGGCGAGTAGCACCTGCCTGAATACAAGATGTTACACTAAGACAGAGGTAGTAGAGCTTGTGAGGGGAAATGATTTACGCACGATGTCACATACTTCCAGTACTCAATCCCATTAATTCACCACATGAGATGATGGGAATTGAGATAACATCAGCCATCACACTACACCTATACCTGCTATGCAGACCACAACACGAGACTGAAGTCAAAGATCTTTATCTCCACGCTGCTCTGGCAGATCTCGTACAGTATGAAACTGCCGTTTTGTTTGTCATAACAGCAGGAATCCCACTAGGAGTGTTGGCAGCCTTTGACACCAACCTAACATATGAGTTCAACAGGTAATTCGACACAGTCTTCACTAGGCAGGATGTAGCTAATATTCCGGACCGTGTAGTTTATCTATGATTGGCCGAGGGTACTGACTGAGATCATTTGTACTGTTGAAGAGGTAGAAGCAAAAATTGACGTGCTAGACCTGATCATGGCTGCTGGACCTGATGAGTTCCTACCGATCGAAGTTCATGAAGAATGTGAAGGCCAGACTTGCAGCGCATCTGCAACCTATCTTCAATGTCTCTCTGGAAACAGGTGAGGTTCATGACGTCATGTTGATTGCAAATGTGGCCCCGATTTTCAAGCCGGCGACTTCCTGGCAAGCTGCTAGAGTCTTATCATTTAGAACAGGGTTGTTGTTCACCTTGAAAAGCACAAACTAATTGAGAAAAGTCAACTTGTTTTTCTTTGTGGGAAATCATGTATTACTAACCAATTAGTTTTTTTCATTTTCTACGTACCTCATTAACATGACAGATCTAGAGCAGTTGACATCGTTTATCTAGGTTTCAATATGGCTTTTGTCAAAGCCCTCCACGAGAAGCTTTTGTCAAGGTCGAAGCAATAGATTGCGTCCTGCAATAGATTAATTCGTGGCTGAGCAGCAGGAGACAGAGAGTGATGATCAATGGATTATCATCTGGTTGGGGCTCTATAAACAACGGGATTCCGCACGGTTCTGTACTTGGCCACTGAATGCAAATGGCGCCAGCCACAAAGCTTGCACCAGAGATTCATTTCGAGGGCTACGCTCGAATGTTGAAAGATCTAGTTAATTTTACTCTAGAATCTAGAACTAACGCGTACGAGGCGTCACATCACAGAGACTTAGGACATTATCTGAAGTTGATCTCCATGACTACTTCGTTATGTGTCTGAGCCCCAACCTGTAACCACCGTTGGAAGGTGGTTACAGTTCAGCAGTGCCTAACTGGAAAATTTCATGGTGGTGAAGATCTGCAATCACTAGAACAGACTTCCAGCTGGAATTGTCATTCATCGGTTGAATTTTTTAAAAGACGCCTGGACAAGATTCTCATTCGGCTTAATTTCTTTCTGAGTCCAGTGTTGGTACCGACATTCGCATGACTGGACTTGTCTTTTCTGAGCAGGAGCAGATGTGTGGCTAGCGGTAGTTACTTTCTGTGCGGTCCTTAGATTTTGCTTTCGCCTCATGTGTCTACCCTGCGAGTGGAAAACACCTTCTGCTCTTCTACATTTCTTTTACTGAGAAAACATGGAACCTTTCCTTTACGAGGGAGATCAAGTTACCCACAGCGCCCGTTGACCGTCTTTGGGACAGTCTCTTGGCAGTCCCTGTGAGGAGGACAGTGGTTGGCCAGGGTAACTGACCAAGTTCAGGATAAACCATGGATTTGAAATGAGAGTGTGTTGAGAGGAAAGTCCACCCACCTTTGTCTTCGAGTATTGATATTTTCCGTTCTCGTACGTTGAGCGCATTGTTTCTACGCAAAGGGACCTTTGGAAGGGAATTTTTTTTTGTGCTTTTTGATGCTTCCTTGTGACACTTCCCTCACTCTCTCATCTCATGTTACTCTTACCTGCTCCTCTCTCACCTACTCCTCTCTCTCTCTTTTCTCTCTCATCCCTTCTATCACCCCTTCTCTCTTTTCTCTTCTCTCACCTCTTCTCTCACTAATTCACGGCTGTTTCTTTTCTTCTGAATACTAAGCAGTTGCAATTGAAAACGAGTCACCTTCTCCGAGTCTGTACTTTAACGTGCTTAAATTCCCTAATTTAATGCACCTTGATATACTGTGATGTGCTCTAATTCCGTAATTTAATATTCCTCAATTCCGTTTTTTAATATATTTTCATGTTTTTTTCAATTCCACACTCTAATATATATTTATATACTTTAGTCCATTCCTTTCATTTTTTCTCTCATACCTCCCATTATTTTCTAAAGTGTATCATCCACCTCCCCCGGGGGAAGTAAGAAACACAATTCCACTACCCCTCTTACAGCTGCCACTTTCCCCCCATATCCCTCCACCACCTTACATCTCCACCGGTACTAATTAGTAGCTACTTCATAATAGCTTCAAATTAAATCAGGAGAGAAGTTCTGTAGTTAAGTTGCATTTCATAATACGCCTACATGTCTCATAACTGCATTTCATAATACGCATACATGACTCATAACTGCATTTCATAATACGCATACATGACTCATAACTGCATTTCATAATACGCATACATGACTCATAACTGCATTTCATAATACGCTTACATGTCTCATAACTGCATTTCATAATACGCATACATGACTCATAACTGGATTTCATAATACGCATACATGACTCATAACTGCATTTCATAATACGCATACATGACTCATAACTGCATTTCATAATACACATACATGACTCATAACTGCATTTCATAATACGCATACATGACTCATAACTGCATTTCATAATACACATACATGACTCATAACTGCATTTCATTATTCGCATACATGACTCATAACTGCATTTCATAATACACATACATGACTCATAACTGCATTTCATTATTCGCATACATGACTCATAACTGCATTTCATAATACACATACATGACTTATTACTGCATTTCATAATACACATACATGACTCATTACTGCATTTTCACGAGTCTCATTATAACTACATGAAAGATTAACTTAATTGGCATCCATGATACTTACAGGTATCATGGATACCAATTTGAATAACGAGTTTAGTATATAATCACAAGATTTTGCTGATGATTTTTTAAGATGGAATTTAGCGATTATTTTTTCTTGTTATCATCTAAGATTTCATTAGAAAAAAATCCAAAAGGTTCATGGCTTCATAGATGAATCTTAATGTATTTGGGTCCAAAAATTATATTCATTTTGCCAAATCAGTTTAAATTATTACGCTTGAGAAATTTAAAAAAAGAAACGAAAGTTTCTTATACGATGCCAGTATATTTCTACAAAAATACATTATAAGAAATATATCCATAATATTGGGACAAATTTGAACTATATAATAAAAAGCTGCTTCTGGTCGTCTGTCCGTGTGTCACAAAATGGGTTGAACAGTCATTCTATCAACAGCGCTTCATAAAGTTGGTGGAAAATGTATGATACAGTCAAACTAATAATTTAAAAAATATATAGTTTTGAGCCTTTAAGCTATATATTGAATAGAATATAAATACGTATATAAGTATACATTTAATTATAATTTAAAACCCATTACATTAATTGAATTCTCAAGAAATAAACAACAGGTCCCGCCAGTCACTTGGCAGTTTTCATGAATATCTCTGTAGTCTATATACATATAGTATCTATTATAATATGTATGTACTTTACAGTAAAACTCCTTAGTTATGAAGTTTTTCGTTATGAAGCACTCGAGTAATGAAGGACCTGAGTTATGAAATGCACCTGAGTTATGAAGTATTTTCTATGTATAAATTATAGAAAACTATATTCGTCATGAATTTCGTCCAAGTTATCCCTCAAAGACCATAGTTTTCTAAGATTTTAATCATATAAAACTATCAGTGTCCCTGAGTTATTAAGGAACCAAAACTTCATAACTCAGGATTTTCACTGTATAATGAGCACCGTTGTGAATATGTAATTTCAAAATAAAATGTAAAACAAGAGTAATAATAAAAACTGCCATTTCTTTTCAAGCTTCCGATTTATTCAAAAATCATCCTCAGGAAACCTAATTTTAACTTACACAATTTATATTTTCTAATCTCCTATCTAGGATACAGACTATTTATAAATAAAACTTAATTCTATCTTTAATTACAATATGAATTAATACCTAACGAAATGAAAATAAATAAAAATCACAAAAATAAATCATTTTAAAATAAATAATTCCGTAGAAGCCCCTTGTGAATTGAGTTGGGGTTTCTGATAATAAATAAATACTTTAGATTTGAGGACATTGGAATCTATTTTTATTTATGACCAGAAGCCCGAACTCAATTCACAAGGGGCTTCTACGGAATTGTTTATTTTAAAATGATTTAGTTTTGTGATTTTAATTTATTTTCATTTCGTTAGGTGTTTATTTATATTGTAATTAAAGATAGAATTAAGTTTTATTTATAAATAGGTTGTATCCTAGATAGGAGATTAGAAAATATAAATTGTGTATCTTTAAGTTAAAATTAGGTTTCCTGAGGATGATTTTTGAATAAATTGAAAGCTTGAAAAGAAATGGCTGTTTTTATTGCTTCTAGGAATTTTGCCTGGCGGAGTTTTCCCATTGATTATATATTTCTAGGTTTAAATTGGTAAATTGTAAATTAAAAGTTTAAAATGTGAGATGCAATTTACATAAATATAAATCGTTTTAATTTAACTTTATTATATTGTACTATTACAAGTTTTATTTAACTAATATTAAATAGCCACGGAAATTTAAATAAAATGAATTTTGAATTTACTTAAAATTATTACTGAACATCATACATATACATATATTCTAACATTCTTGTAGAATTCACTTATCACCGTAATTGAAAAAAGTAAGGTTAACCTAACAAACAATAATTGAACATTTTCAATAGTTTAAGAAACAAACTATATAATCGTTACAATTTAACAGTTATTATGAATGGTATTAAACGATTTGAAAATGTAGGATATATATTCATTCATTGTAATCAGTTGGTTCTTGAAGTTTGCTCTATTACAGCTATTGTCTTATCCCTTTTACAATTTGGCATCGATAATATTAAGTTCACGTGGAAAAGATATCATAATTTAAAATAAAATGCTATTAATACTTAATGTAAGATTGAAAACTATGAAATCGTTAATGAAATCATTGAACATATTAATGAACCTTTAGTCATATCTCGTCACGAAGTACTGTACAGGTGAAGAAAGCCGTAAGTTAATTACAAACAACAGTTAAGAATACTAAATTACAGCATTTTAAATGAAGCAAACCATTTAGTATTATATTAAACTAAACTACTGTCAAAATATATAACAGTCCAATTTATTAGATGTTCTGTAATTATTTTAAGTAAAATCATATTCATTTCATTTTCAATTTCGTGGCTATTTTAAATTGGTTAAATAAAACTTGTTAGAGTACAATATGTTAAAGTTACATTAAAATGTTTTATGTGTATTTATGTAAATTGCATCTCACATTTTAAACCTTTAATTTACAATTTACCAATTTAAAGCTATAAATATATAATCCACGGGGAAAATTCCGCCGAGCAAAATTGCGCCTGGCAAAATTCCACACTGGCAAAATAAAATTCCGCCGGGCAATTTTCCGCCTGGCAAAATCCCGTCAACGTTTTCATTATTACTCTTGTTTTACATTCTTTTTTGAAATTACGGTTTCCAAGGACAAAATTTATAATTTTATAAATATACTTCGTGTCTCATTTTCAGCAGTTAGTATTGGAATAAATAAATAAACGCTCGGGAATATATATATTGATATGATATTTCTGATTCTTAAGTTTTTATTCAATTTTTATAAGTATTTCATAGATAAATTACATAAGTATATGCAGCAAAATAAACCATTCGATCACTGAAGGGTATAACAATAGTCATTGATCAATAAATAACTAAATCTGAAAACACGGATCATGTGCAGATTTTTATAGATTGCACCAATATTAATGGTGACTTAATTAATAGAATTGGAACCCCGTTATTTTTAACGGGAATTTACTCTAGAATATTATAAGAACTATAAGAGACAAGTAAATGTAAAGAAATTACAAATGAAAGAAAATCTGAAAGTTTTTTGCTATCTACATACGGCAAATTGGCATGTAGTAGAAACTAGTGTACTTCCCCGTTAAAAATAACGAGTATTCTTCAATACCCGTCGAGAAAAAGCGGACACCAAATAAATAAATAAACACACGAGGGAAATTATTAGTATAAATTGAAATTATATATGATATCATTCCAACTAAGATGAAACTTACAGCAAGGAGAAGAAGTCAAAATTGAGGAATATTTCTCCAAATGCAATATATCGAGCATTTCCGTTCATAGACGGTTTATGAGATTATTCAATAAAAGAAAGCCAATGATTTGTCATGAGCAACCGAGAAAAAGGTGACAAATGGCTACCTTTTGCCAAAGTATAACTAATTCAAAAGTTATTGGTCGTCCACGGACAATTCGTCCACGGACATTTCGTCCACGGACATTTCGTCCACGGACAATTCGTCCACGGACATTTCGTCCACGGACAATTCGTCCATGAACATTTCGTCCACGCCTTATTTTGTATTATATTTATAATGTGTATATTTTTTATAATATATATTATTTATATATATTCTGCAATATTAAAGTAGAAAATACCCTTTTTTGATGGTAATTAGAAATTTATGGTATTTGCCTTAATTCTTATTGCAATCTTCATTTCCTGTTGGCCGGCATCATTAAAATAATAAAACTGAATAATTTTTAATTATATACAGGCAGGCCTCGCTTATATTGCAAACCGGTCTTCTAAAATCTGTAATAATAGCGAGGCATGTTTCGAAGTTATTACAGTACATATGCATAGAAAACGGAGACATTTTTTGTGGTGTATATTCACACAATAAACACTAATATGATTACTAACATTAGTTTATTAGAAGCAATATCGGTACAGAAATTAGTTTTTTATAACAGAATTTTTATTAACAGTGACTACATGAAATAAAAACATGTACATAATGTACTACTAAACAAGTGACTGATAGTTACATATGATTTAAAAGAATAAAAATATTTAATATTTAAACTTAAAAACGTCAGTGTTATCGGACTTTTCTAGATTTTCGGACTCATAATAAAACCATATATAATATTAGTAATTACATCTATTGTAATTATTTTATTCTCATTCATACGTTTCCACACATACAGTCTTGTTAGTACCCAGTTATTTCAGTTCCATATTTTAGATATTAATAACTCATTAATTAATGCAAAATAGTAAAGGAGGTAAATAACTTGTAGTTAAATTCAACCCGTTTAGCATATCTAACTTTATAACTTTAATCGATAGATAAACATTTTTTTTTGTGTTCATATGGAATGGTTCGGCTTAAATCATTATAACAATATTATATATTTACACTTGGCTATTAATGTAATAGTGAAAAAAAATCATTAAATATATCCTATATACACTTTAGAATACAAAATAAAACAATTCGTGGACGAAATGTCCGTGGACGAAATGTCCGTGGACGCCCGTGGACGAATTGTCCGTGGACGAATTGTCTGTGGACGAAAAGTCCGTGGTATTGGTACACTTTTTTGAAGATGGTTATGGTTGGCCGTAAGACTTATTTCACACGAGGTGTTTTTTTTTTGCTGCCAAAAATTTCAGCAAAACGCCCGATTTAAGTGTACATGGAAAACATATACATTTATTGAGTTATTGCGTTTTTGATGCTCCATTTGCTTTGCTGCGGCATGAAAAAAACGCCCGTGTGAAAGGGGTCTCACAGTCACAAGAAAAATAGAAAAATGAATCAGGAACATCTATTAGCAGGAACAGAAAATTCGAACATGCTGAACTTACGGTTCGAACAGCAAGGGAAACCATTACCGAACAAAGGACAGCCTTTATACTGAGCGTTTAATTCTTCGCTCACATGCCACTGCGGTCACGTGATTTCATTTCTTTCTTTGGATCTATATTGTAGGGAAAATTCATCTTAAGAACATAAAAGTCTGCACTGAGTCTATATGAACTAAAAAGCAACGTAATCGAAGAAATAATGGCCAGTAATATTTAAAGAATATTAAACATAAGAAATGGAACTTTAAAATGTCCTCTTTTATTTGTATGTTACATAATTTACCTATCTCTGGACAATAAACATTCGTATTTTATAAATCTTTACGAAAAAAAAGTGTATTAGTACATGTCATATTTTCGCCGAATATATGACAATTATTTACCTAAATAAGGTATACTTATTTTACAGTAAAAAAAAACAATGATATACATTTTGTAACTATCGAGCCTGGCCGGGGGGAATAAACCGCCCCCTCTCCCACCGGACCGCTATCCTAACCGTAGGTGGACTAGAACTCTTCATTATTTATAACATGCAGTGATTTTTTTAATTTTCGGCAAAAGTGTCATGCGGCCAAGTTGTTTTCGACGAAAAGGTTTTCGAAGAAAGGGCTTTCGGCGAGAGTGTTGTCGGTGAAAGGACCGGTTACCGCTCTATAGCAATAAATTCTGATTACACTAAGCAATATGAATAACATTTCTGAAATCAGCATGAGCAATACTTCCAGAAAGCACTGGCAGTGTTATATTTTAACCATTTCTTCAAATGGCAGAAAACAAAGTATTTTGATTTTAATAATTACCTCCTTAGTGCTATAAATCGTTCAATCCCATCTTTTCCCTTCATTTCTATTGAAATCTGCAAGCAAAGAATGTTAGTTTACATTCTCTTTCTGTAATTGGGGAATTAAAATTTCTCCTTTTGGCCTGTTCCGCTCTTTAGTTTTTGCATTAAAAGTTCCATGCCAAATCACACTCTCGAGGCTCCAATTTACAATGTTAGTTACTGCTGCCTAACTTCCTTGATAGAAAAGGAAGGAATTATTCGCCGAACACTGTAAGACCGAAATGAGTTTTTATCTTAATGGAGAATTTAAACGATTTAAAAAAAGTGTGATTGGCAAGACAATTCTTCTGTGCAAGACGATACAAAAAAAGAAATGGACTGTTACGGTGAAGAACATTCTTACAATATCTATTTACAGTCAATACAAATAATATTCCACTAGGAATGAACTCTTACGGTGAAGAACATTCATACAATATCTATTTACAGTCAATACAAATAATATTCCATTAGGAATGAACTCTTACGGTGAAGAACATTCATACAATATCTATTTGCAGTCAATACAAATAATATTCCACTAGGGATGAACTCTTACGGTGAAGAACATCCATACAATATCTATTTGCAGTCAATACAAATAATATTCCACTAGGAATGAACTCTTACGGTGAAGAACATTCATACAATATCTATTTGCAGTCAATACAAATAATATTCCACTAGGGATGAACTCTTACGGTGAAGAACATTCATACAATATCTATTTACAGTCAATACAAATAATATTCCACTAGGGATGAACTCTTACGGTGAAGAACATTCATACAATATCTATTTACAGTCAATACAAATAATATTCCACTAGGGATGAACTCTTACGGTGAAGAACATCCATACAATATCTATTTGCAGTCAATACAAATAATATTCCACTAGGAATGAACTCTTACGGTGAAGAACATTCATACAATATCTATTTGCAGTCAATACAAATAATATTCCACTAGGGATGAACTCTTACGGTGAAGAACATTCATACAATATCTATTTACAGTCAATACAAATAATATTCCACTAGGGATGAACTCTTACGGTGAAGAACATTCATACAATATCTATTTACAGTCAATACAAATAATATTCCACTAGGGATGAACTCTTACGGTGAAGAACATTCATACAATATCTATTTACAGTCAATACAAATAATATTCCACTAGGGATGAACTCTTACGGTGAAGAACATTCATACAATATCTATTTGCAGTCAATACAAATAATATTCCACTAGGGATGAACTCTTACGGTGAAGAACATTCATACAATATCTATTTACAGTCAATACAAATAATATTCCATTAGGAATGAACTCTTACGGTGAAGAACATTCATACAATATCTATTTGCAGTCAATACAAATAATATTCCACTAGGGATGAACTCTTACGGTGAAGAACATCCATACAATATCTATTTGCAGTCAATACAAATAATATTCCACTAGGAATGAACTCTTACGGTGAAGAACATTCATACAATATCTATTTGCAGTCAATACAAATAATATTCCACTAGGGATGAACTCTTACGGTGAAGAACATTCATACAATATCTATTTACAGTCAATACAAATAATATTCCACTAGGGATGAACTCTTACGGTGAAGAACATTCATACAATATCTATTTACAGTCAATACAAATAATATTCCACTAGGGATGAACTCTTACGGTGAAGAACATTCATACAATATCTATTTGCAGTCAATACAAATAATATTCCACTAGGGATGAACTCTTACGGTGAAGAACATTCATACAATATCTATTTGTAGTCAATACAAATAATATTCCACTAGGGATGAACTCTTACGGTGAAGAACATCCATACAATATCTATTTACAGTCAATACAAATAATATTCCACTAGGAATGAACTCTTACGGTGAAGAACATTCATACAATATCTATTTGCAGTCAATACAAATAATATTCCACTAGGGATGAACTCTTACGGTGAAGAACATTCATACAATATCTATTTGCAGTCAATACAAATAATATTCCACTAGGGATGAACTCTTACGGTGAAGAACATTCATACAATATATATTTACATTCAAAACAAATTATTAGAATGTTCAAATAATATCGCAAATGAAGAGACGAATTCGTCCACCTCGTTCCTTTAGGGCTAATTCCTCTTCATTTCACTGAAAGGAAGAGTTTTTTAGGAGAGAAAGTGCAAAAGAAGCTACCAATTTATCAAATTTCCAGAATTCTCGTCACAAACTGTATTGAATTGCAATTAATGCAATTTACTGAGAAGTTAATCATATTACAACTGGCCTATTTTGTTCCAGTTTTAGGGGGGGGGGAAGGGGGTTCATATTGACGTCCTTTCTGCCCCCCCCCCCCCCCCCCCCGCTCGTTTTATTTCCTATACCACGTCACTAAAATGCTATCTCTGAAAATTGAGATGGCGTCACTTTCAATTTGAGTCATTTTGGAGAAAACTTTCTGCAGGAGTGACTTCTATTTTCGCTTCACAATGCTCTGTTGATACAGAGAATATTGATATTTATTGATATTTCCAATCGGTATTTTACTTATATATCATAATTGAAACGATATCCTATATTGAAATCACTTGAACCTAATCTGCAGTAATTATTTTAGGGCTGCGATCGACTGATAACGCATATCAGCCTATGACGCATGGCATTGATATATTTAAGTTTAAATCATAGTTCATATCACCTATATATTACTGTGTATATCTTCAAATATGCATATACTTTTCATGATTGATGATATTTAAAATACTTATTGACCATCATGAAGGAGTGAGAGCTGTAAGAAGTCATAATATTCTGAATGAGAAAGCTGAAGCCACGCTACCTAACTTGGTGTTCGCATTTGAGAAGAAATTTGACATTCAGTAAGTTTGGAGTTCCTCAAGTTCAGTCGAGAGTAGGATTCTGACAAGACGTCAAAATGTTCAGTCCGTAATGGCTTGGGTTTCTGTACGGCCTCTGGAAGATCTCCCATTGTATATGTGCTTTGTATTGTTGAATTAATTGAACATCTATCTAATTCTTGAATTAAAATTCCTACTAAGAGCTAAAGAATCACCATTACATGAATTCATATTAACACAAACCTGGATTCATAAGAACATCCAATACTTCAAAGGCAAAGATGTCTGGCCAGCATCGAGTCCAGAACTTAATCCGGTGGACTTTTTTATCTGGTCAATTTTGGAGACAAGTGTCTGAGCTACTCCTCACAATTCTCTCGAGTCCCTGAAACCATAATTGCAAGTGGAGAGGGAAGCCATTCTACAAGAACAGATATGTGTCGCTTGCGATGCATTTATTCCCAGACTGAAAACGGGGTGGTTATGTCGCGTTATTCCTAGACTGCAAGCGGTAGTTCGTAATAAAAGTGATTATATTGCGTAATATGAATGCTGTATAATTGGCTTATTATTCACTTTTGAATTGTAATCTTTGAATCAAAATTCACCTTTTAAATTTTAATTTCAGATCCAACAAAATTTGAGCTTGCATAAACACCCAAAATAAAAACATTTTCAATAATTATAAAATGTCCCAAAATGCTTCGGTATCGAAATTTTAGTACCTTGATTCTAAAGTCATTTTTTGACACACATACATAAAGAATTTCACATAAAACAAACATTATTTCACGAAAGCTTAATCATCAAAACTGCTGAGTTTGCAAGATACGAACTTTTATAATTTTAAAAGGACTCCTACCTAGATATTCACAACTACTTACGTTCCTAAAAAATGGTTATTAGTGGAAAATAATTAATAAAAACATTAATATAGGTACCAAGGTCTGTTATGATCAATTTTCCACTAATAACCATCTTTTATAGGAACATAAGTACTCCTGAATATCTAGGTAGGAGTCCTTCTACATTTTTAAAAGTCATTTTCTTGAAAACTAAGCATTTTTGATAATTATTTAAGCTATAATGAAACAATGTTTGTTTTATGTGAAATTCCCTATGAATATCAAAAATTTCCCTAGTATCAGGGTATCAACATCTCAATAACGTAATATTTCCAGACATTTTATTATTCCTGAAAAATTGTTTATTTTGGGTTTCTATGCAAGCTGTCAAATTCTGTCGGATCTGAAATGGAACACCCTGTATATATCATAAAGCTTGTACCATTAATTCACTGTATTTACAATTTAAATGCATATATCAGTATCATTTTGTTATTATTTTATAAATCAATATCATAAAATCCTATAGTATATATATTTATTTATTCAATTAAAATATTTTAATACGCTGCGTCGATGATAAATTCAAAATACAAGAATTACTCACAATATATTAATTTGTCGACTAAATAACAAACTATTTATGATGTGAAATTCAATTAAAATGTATCTTTACATTTATATAACATATGATTCCCGAGATCGTTAACGTAATCTCATTTTTTTCTTTTCGAGCTTTCGAATAGAGGAATATCTATTCATCATCAGGAACAGGAAATTAGCAATATCCAGAAATCGTGCGGTGTTTCCGTTTGTAAATAAAACATTCTATAATCCGTTTGATAGATGTGGTAGATAGAGCAGAAATAGGATAGGTTATAGGACGCTACCTTGAGGTAAACTAATGATTTCTAAATAAATGTATAGAAGAACGTGAAGAATGTAATATATCCTCCATTTTTGAGTGGAGTTAGAAGAGAAATGTATTTAGGTTTTTTGGACAAAATTCGTTAACATATTGATAATATTTATGTACTATGAACAATCTGTAGAATTTAATATTCAAAACAAGTTAATCAATAGTTGTAAATAAAGTGTACAGTGAAGAGTTAAAACAACCACTAATTTAGTGCACGGCACAGGGTTAAAACAACCACCAATGAAAAGCACACGGCAAAGGGCACACGGCATTAAACATCCAATAATAAATTCAGTAATACTGAAATATTCTCATTCCTTACGTTTAAAATCCAATCAATCTGTACAATCAAATATAATAAACACACATCTATTAATTAATCAATTACAACAGTATAATATTTAACTTCAGACTCTCATTATTATCATCACAGAAAATCCTTCCATTGTATTTTAATTATCTAAATAATGAGGCGAATTACTTCAGCTTAGACTAATTCCTTCAGACTCGGGAATAATTTCTACCAAATTAGGGTGGAATGTTTCTCAAATTAGATTGTCTGTGTCTTTCCTCGAGTTAGACTTTTGGACGACCAATACTTGTTATTTAAAAAGTTACAATATTTACTGCTAAGAAAAAGGATATATTGAGAAAAAAATCATAGAAATTATAGTATGTTGACTTCAATTGCACATAAGCGACAAAAAAAATACTGACGATGACTCAAATTATGATATATTTTACATTAAAATACCATCAATATTTACCGTAATGGACAAAAATTGACGATATGTCTATTGTAAATTTTCTGACTTGGTTCTTATGCTATTTCAAAAATTATTGATATATTATTATCTATATAGTGACTATATTTATTAGGGTGGCCGGAAATTTCGGTATCGGAAATTAGGTCTGGAACATTCGGTCGCGGAATGATAAATGGCGTCTCAACATAGATGGCCGTTATGTAGTTTACTGTATCCGCTAGTTTGTTGTACTGCACACTTCATGAATATTTAATAACCTGGCAAGGGTTCGGGGTGGTGGTGGCGGCACGCCCCCGTTACATATAACTGGTAACCTTTTATTTTACCTCAGACCATATTTTCCGCTGAAATCTCATGTTCAATCGATATCAAAACATGTCAAAATTACTAATGTTACGTATCATTTTTCAACGGTTAATGATCGGCTTTTAATATATACACTACACATTTTAGTATTCATAATTTCAACTTTTTCCAATTTTATTCTTTAAAAAAATCATTATAAAACGATACTGCATTTTCCTAGAACCGTTTATTATAGATTGGCATGATTATTTATGGAATATGAATTTTATGGACTTCTATTTTATTTGGGAAAATTGTGATTCTTGTTTAAAATATTGCTTTGTAAGTTATGTTTCATAGATTACTATAATATTTTACCATATAATTACCCCCAATACATTGGCCTCTGACATGGAAATGTTGATTGCAGCAAAAGAAAAAGAAGTTACTGAACATTACGGCAAAAATTAGAGATTGTAGGGAAATGAGAAAATTCAATTAATTCATAGAAAAATAGGTATTCTTTTACTTTATTTTACATAAAATATGTGCTTTTGTATAGAATAATTATTTAACTTCACCACTTCTTTTTTCTTCTTCATTTCACAGAGTACATTATTTACGGAATAGAAAATTCACGGACTACTCAGTTGTCCATAATTGAGGAGCTCTACTCTATCTAAACATCAATTGTGTTGTTCTAGATACAGTAACCCAATTGTATCCTTTGAACACCCACAGTATGTGGAAAGTGTATCAATTCACTGTGCTATAGACGGAGGAGGTTAAATTAATTATTTAACTTTGCGCAATGTTTTATTTCTTTCAACTCTCCATCTTTGTTTATACTTAAAACATTCTTTGTGAAATTTATTATTGTTAAGACTGTTTTAGAATTATTTTCTCTATCTTTTATATACTATTGTGTTTAACTTTATTACTTACGTAAGTAATTAATGCTATAGAAATGTCAGGTAGTTTTTCTCACGGTACGCAAAATTAAGAATTGTTAATTAATTTAAAGGTTTGTTCCAAGCTCACTTTATTGTTTTAATCCATTAATTCGATAAATGAAAATATTTAATTTTGTAATTATAAGTTGTAAAAGCATACTATATACAATAAGGATATTTAATGATAGAAACGAAAATACATAAAAATAGTAAGGAAATTTGTAGACTGAAACATGTTGAATAAACTGAAACATGTTAAATAAACTGAAACATGTTAAATAAACTGAAACATGTTAAATAAACTGAAACATGTTAAATAACTGAAACATGTTTTATAAACTGAAACATGTTAAATAAACTGAAACATGTTTTATAAACTGAAACATGTTAAATAAACTGAAACATGTTTTATAAACTGAAACATGTTAAATAAACTGAAAGATGTTTTATAAACTGAAACATGTTAAATAAACTGAAACATGTTAAATAAACTGAAACATGTTTTATAAACTGAAACATGTTAAATAAACTGAAACATGTTTTATAAACTGAAACATGTTAAATAAACTGAAACATGTTTTATTAACTGAAACATGTTTTATTAACTGAAACATGTTAAATAAACTGAAATATGTTAAATAAACTAAAACATGTTAAATAAACTGAAACATGTTAAATAAACTGAAACATGTTTTATAAACTGAAACATGTTAAATAAACTAAAACATGTTAAATAAACTGAAACATGTTTTATAAACTAAAACATGTTAAATAAACTAAAACATGTTAAATAAACTGAAACATGTTAAATAAACTGAAACATGTTTTATAAACTAAAACATGGTAAATAAACTGAAACATGTTAAATAAACTGAAACATGTTAAATAAATTGAAACATGTTAAATAAACTGAAACATGTTAAATAAATTGAAACATGTTAAATAAACTGAAACATGTTTTATAAACTAAAACATGTTAAATAAACTGAAACATGTTAAATAAACTGAAACATGTTAAATAAACTGAAACATGTTAAATAAACTGAAACATGTTAAATAAACTGAAACATGTTAAATAAACTGAAACATGTTTTATAAAATGAAACATGTTAAATAAACTAAAACATGTTAAATAAACTAAAACATGTTTTATAAACTGAAACATGTTAAATAAACTGAAACATGTTAAATAAACTGAAACATGTTAAATAAACTGAAACATGTTAAATAAACTGAAACATATTAAATAAACTGAAACATGTTGAATAAACTGAAACATGTTGAATAAACTGAAACATGTTAAATAAACTGAAACATGTTAAATAAACTGAAACATGTTAAATAAACTGAAACATGTTAAATAAACTGAAACATGTTAAATAAACTGAAACATGTTAAATAAACTGAAACATGTTAAATAAACTAAAACATGTTAAATAAACTAAAACATGTTAAATAAACTGAAACATGTTAAATAAACTGAAACATGGTAAATAAACTGAAACATGTTAAATAAACTGAAACATGTTAAATAAACTGAAACATGTTAAATAAACTGAAACATGTTAAATAAACTGAAACATGTTTTATAAACTGAAACATGTTAAATAAACTGAAATATGTTAAATAAACTGAAACATGTTAAATAAACTGAAACATGTTAAATAAACTGAAACATGTTAAATAAACTGAAACATGTTAAATAAACTGAAACATGGTAAATAAACTGAAACTTGTTAAATAAATTGAAACATGTTGAATAAACTGAAACATGTTAAATAAACTGAAACATGTTAAATAAACTGAAACATGTTAAATAAACTGAAACATGTTTTATAAACTGAAACATGTTAAATAAACTGAAACATGTTAAATAAACTGAAACATGTTAAATAAACTGAAACATGTTAAATAAACTGAAACATGTTAAATAAACTGAAACATGTTAAATAAACTGAAACATGTTAAATAAACTGAAACATGTTAAATAAACTAAAACATGTTAAATAAACTAAAACATGTTAAATAAACTGAAACATGTTAAATAAACTGAAACATGTTAAATAAACTGAAACATGTTAAATAAACTGAAACATGTTAAATAAACTGAAACATGTTAAATAAACTGAAACATGTTAAATAAACTGAAACATGGTAAATAAACTGAAACATGTTAAATAAACTGAAACATGTTAAATAAACTGAAACATGTTAAATAAACTGAAACATGTTAAATAAACTGAAACATGTTAAATAAACTGAAACATGTTAAATAAACTGAAACATGTTTTATAAACTGAAACATGTTAAATAAACTGAAATATGTTAAATAAACTGAAACATGTTAAATAAACTGAAACATGTTAAATAAACTGAAACATGTTAAATAAACTGAAACATGTTAAATAAACTGAAACATGTTAAATAAACTGAAACATGGTAAATAAACTGAAACTTGTTAAATAAATTGAAACATGTTGAATAAACTGAAACATGTTAAATAAACTGAAACATGTTAAATAAACTGAAACATGTTAAATAAACTGAAACATGTTTTATAAACTGAAACATGTTAAATAAACTGAAACATGTTAAATAAACTGAAACATGTTAAATAAACTGAAACATGTTAAATAAACTGAAACATGTTAAATAAACTGAAACATGTTAAATAAACTGAAACATGTTAAATAAACTGAAACATGTTAAATAAACTAAAACATGTTAAATAAACTAAAACATGTTAAATAAACTGAAACATGTTAAATAAACTGAAACATGTTAAATAAACTGAAACATGTTAAATAAACTGAAACATGTTAAATAAACTGAAACATGTTAAATAAACTGAAACATGTTAAATAAACTGAAACATGGTAAATAAACTGAAACATGTTAAATAAACTGAAACATGTTAAATAAACTGAAACATGTTAAATAAACTGAAACATGTTAAATAAACTGAAACATGTTAAATAAACTGAAACATGTTAAATAAACTGAAACATGTTGAATAAACTGAAACATGTTAAATAAACTGAAACATGTTAAATAAACTGAAACATGTTAAATAAACTGAAACATGTTAAATAAACTGAAAAATGTTAAATAAACTGAAACATGTTAAATAAACTGAAACATGTTAAATAAACTGAAACATGTTTTATAAACTAAAACATGTTAAATAAACTGAAACATGTTAAATAAACTGAAACATGTTAAATAAACTGAAACATGTTAAATAAACTAAAACATGTTAAATAAACTAAAACATGTTAAATAAACTGAAACATGTTAAATAAACTGAAACATGGTAAATAAACTGAAACATGTTAAATAAACTGAAACATGTTAAATAAACTGAAACATGTTAAATAAACTGAAACATGTTAAATAAACTGAAACATGTTTTATAAACTGAAACATGTTAAATAAACTGAAATATGTTAAATAAACTAAAACATGTTAAATAAACTGAAACATGTTAAATAAACTGAAACATGTTAAATAAACTGAAACATGTTAAATAAACTGAAACATGTTAAATAAACTGAAACATGTTAAATAAACTGAAACATGGTAAATAAACTGAAACATGTTAAATAAACTGAAACATGTTGAATAAACTGAAACATGTTAAATAAACTGAAACATGTTAAATAAACTGAAACATGTTAAATAAACTGAAATATGTTTTATAAACTGAAACATGTTAAATAAACTGAAACATGTTAAATAAACTGAAACATGTTAAATAAACTGAAACATGTTAAATAAACTAAAACATGTTAATTAAACTAAAACATGTTAAATAAACTGAAACATGTTAGATAAACTGAAACATGTTAAATAAACTGAAACATGTTAAATAAACTGACACATGTTAAATAAACTGAAACATGTTAAATAAACTGAAACATGTTAAATAAACTGAAACATGGTAAATAAACTGAAACATATTAAATAAACTGAAACATGTTGAATAAACTGAAACATGTTAAATAAACTGAAACATGTTAAATAAACTGAAACATGTTAAATAAACTGAAACATGTTAAATAAACTGAAACATGTTAAATAAACTGAAACATGTTAAATAAACTGAAACATGTTGAATAAACTGAAACATGTTAAATAAACTGAAACATGTTAAATAAACTGAAACATGTTAAATAAACTGAAACATGTTAAATAAACTGAAAAATGTTAAATAAACTGAAAAATGTTAAATAAACTGAAACATGTTAAATAAACTGAAACATGTTAAATAAACTGAAACATGTTTTATAAACTAAAACATGTTAAATAAACTGAAACATGTTAAATAAACTGAAACATGTTAAATAAACTGAAACATGTTAAATAAACTAAAACATGTTAAATAAACTAAAACATGTTAAATAAACTGAAACATGTTAAATAAACTGAAACATGGTAAATAAACTGAAACATGTTAAATAAACTGAAACATGTTAAATAAACTGAAACATGTTAAATAAACTGAAACATGTTAAATAAACTGAAACATGTTTTATAAACTGAAACATGTTAAATAAACTGAAATATGTTAAATAAACTAAAACATGTTAAATAAACTGAAACATGTTAAATAAACTGAAACATGTTAAATAAACTGAAACATGTTAAATAAACTGAAACATGTTAAATAAACTGAAACATGTTAAATAAACTGAAACATGGTAAATAAACTGAAACATGTTAAATAAACTGAAACATGTTGAATAAACTGAAACATGTTAAATAAACTGAAACATGTTAAATAAACTGAAACATGTTAAATAAACTGAAATATGTTTTATAAACTGAAACATGTTAAATAAACTGAAACATGTTAAATAAACTGAAACATGTTAAATAAACTGAAACATGTTAAATAAACTAAAACATGTTAATTAAACTAAAACATGTTAAATAAACTGAAACATGTTAAATAAACTGAAACATGTTAAATAAACTGAAACATGTTAAATAAACTGACACATGTTAAATAAACTGAAACATGTTAAATAAACTGAAACATGTTAAATAAACTGAAACATGGTAAATAAACTGAAACATGTTAAATAAACTGAAACATGTTAAATAAACTGAAACATGTTTTATAAACTGAAACATGTTAAATAAACTGAAACATGTTAAATAAACTGAAACATGTTAAATAAACTGAAACATGTTAAATAAACTGAAACATGTTAAATAAACTGAAACATGTTAAATAAACTGAAACATGTTAAATAAACTGAAACATGTTACATAAACTAAAACATGTTAAATAAACTAAAACATGTTAAATAAACTGAAACATGTTAAATAAACTGAAACATGTTAAATAAACTGAAACATGTTAAATAAACTGAAACATGTTAAATAAACTGAAACATGTTAAATAAACTGAAACATGTTAAATAAACTGAAACATGGTAAATAAACTGAAACATGTTAAATAAACTGAAACATGTTAAATAAACTGAAACATGTTAAATAAACTGAAACATGTTAAATAAACTGAAACATGTTAAATAAACTGAAACATGTTAAATAAACTGAAACATGTTGAATAAACTGAAACATGTTAAATAAACTGAAACATGTTAAATAAACTGAAACATGTTAAATAAACTGAAACATGTTAAATAAACTGAAAAATGTTAAATAAACTGAAAAATGTTAAATAAACTGAAACATGTTAAATAAACTGAAACATGTTAAATAAACTGAAACATGTTTTATAAACTAAAACATGTTAAATAAACTGAAACATGTTAAATAAACTGAAACATGTTAAATAAACTGAAACATGTTAAATAAACTAAAACATGTTAAATAAACTAAAACATGTTAAATAAACTGAAACATGTTAAATAAACTGAAACATGGTAAATAAACTGAAACATGTTAAATAAACTGAAACATGTTAAATAAACTGAAACATGTTAAATAAACTGAAACATGTTAAATAAACTGAAACATGTTTTATAAACTGAAACATGTTAAATAAACTGAAATATGTTAAATAAACTAAAACATGTTAAATAAACTGAAACATGTTAAATAAACTGAAACATGTTAAATAAACTGAAACATGTTAAATAAACTGAAACATGTTAAATAAACTGAAACATGTTAAATAAACTGAAACATGGTAAATAAACTGAAACATGTTAAATAAACTGAAACATGTTGAATAAACTGAAACATGTTAAATAAACTGAAACATGTTAAATAAACTGAAACATGTTAAATAAACTGAAATATGTTTTATAAACTGAAACATGTTAAATAAACTGAAACATGTTAAATAAACTGAAACATGTTAAATAAACTGAAACATGTTAAATAAACTAAAACATGTTAATTAAACTAAAACATGTTAAATAAACTGAAACATGTTAAATAAACTGAAACATGTTAAATAAACTGAAACATGTTAAATAAACTGACACATGTTAAATAAACTGAAACATGTTAAATAAACTGAAACATGTTAAATAAACTGAAACATGGTAAATAAACTGAAACATATTAAATAAACTGAAACATGTTGAATAAACTGAAACATGTTAAATAAACTGAAACATGTTAAATAAACTGAAACATGTTAAATAAACTGAAACATGTTAAATAAACTGAAACATGTTAAATAAACTGAAACATGTTAAATAAACTGAAACATGTTAAATAAACTAAAACATGTTAAATAAACTGAAACATGTTAAATAAACTGAAACATGTTAAATAAACTGAAACATGTTTAATAAACTGAAACATGTTAAATAAACTGAAACATGTTAAATAAACTGAAACATGTTAAATAAACTGAAACATGTTTAATAAACTGAAACATGGTAAATAAAATTTCTGATTATTTTTTGTAAATAAAATTAATTTTTATAATGAAAAAAATCAACATTGTAAAATTTCCGATAGAATTTTTAATTCGAAAATATTGTCAATGAAAAATTAGTTAGTAATTAATTTATATCAACTATGATGATATTTTCAAAATTCAAATTAATATATTTAAAATTTTATAAATTTTCAAAAATATCCTCAAATTAGGTAATTTATTGAGAAAATCTTGACATCCAGTGAATTTTTTTTCAATATAATATCATTTTATTTGCAAGTGTTTTATTCTGTCTCCTACAACCGATTTACTGCATTAATCATATAATATATATCTAAGGATATTATTTTTATAATGTGAATTCATTTAATTCACCAATTATTTCTACCATTGGTAGAACCATTCCTAAATGGTCACATAAAATAATAATAATGTATGAATTTTTTAGCATTTAACATCTCTCTATCTATTCTTTTTCTGTTTCAGAATGTGGCGAAACTTATGTCCGTTCCAACCGAATCGTCGGTGGAGATGATACGCCTTTTGGAAGTGTTCCGTGGCACGTTGCTATTATTAAGGTGAGGAACACTTTAGTTCAATGTCATTAAAGTGAGGAACACTTGCTTTCAATGTCGTTAAAGTGAGGAACACTTGTTTTCAATGTCATTGAAGTGAGGAACACTTGCTTTCAATGTCATTAAAATGAGGAACACTTGTTTTCAATGTCATTAAAGTGAGGAACACTTGCTTTCAACGTCATTGAGGTGAGGAACACTTTCTTTCATTGTCATCAAAATGAGGAACACTTGCTTTCAATGTCGTTAAAGTTAGGAACACTTGATTTCAATGTCGTTAAAGTGAGGAACACTTGCTTTCAATGTCGTTAAAGTTAGGAACACTTGCTTTCAATGTCGTTAAAGTGAGGAACACTTGCTTTCAATGTCGTTAAAGTTAGGAACACTTGCTTTCAATGTCGTTAAAGTGAGGAACATTTGCTTTCAATGTCGTTAAAGTGAGGAACACTTGCTTCCAATTACTTTCACGATTGAATTTCAGGTTAAGGAAACTTCTACGGTGAATATTTCTCTTTGATTTTTGTTATGTTTGACTTTTCTCACCATTTTACTCAGGCAGTTCTTGCTATAGTTACTAAAGGCTAAAATATTTAATAATAAAATATTATTGGAACTTATTTATCAGATTGTACTCCAAGTCTCCAACCGATCAGAAGCTCTCTGCTAACTAATTGTAATTCACTTGAACGGAATAAACTGCGGCAATATACTCCCAACGGGTATAGGACTTTTCGTCCACGAAATGCTTTGTTTTGTATTTTAAAGTGTATATGGGATATATTTCACTATTAAATTATTAGTAGTGTGTAAATATATATCATTATTTATAGGAATTTAAGCCGAAGCATTACATATGAACACATAAAAAATGTTTATCTATCGATTATAGTTATAAAATTAGATATGCTGAACGGGTTGAAGGTATATTTAAGTTATTTCGTCGTTTAATATTTTGCATTAATTAATGAGTTATGAGTATCCAAAATATGGAACTGAAATAACAGTGTACTAACAGAAATAAATGTGTACTTCATTTGACAGCTTAGGTAAGATGTTAAAGAATTGCGTACCAAACACAAATGTTATTAGCACTGAATTCTTTATAACCCACATTAAAGAGTTGGCTTGAAGGGACTATATCGATACTGTATCAGCTCATTCAATATATAATTAGAAAAGTGTTCAGTTTTATTATTTTACTGTTGTCGGGCAGCAGGAGATGAAGATTGCAATAATAATTAAGGCAGAGACTATGAATTTCTAATTATCACCAACATAGTGTGTTTTCTACTTTTATAATGCTGAATATGTATATACAATATATAATATATACACATTGTAAATATAATACAAAATATAGCATTTCTTGGACGAAATGTCCGTGGATGAAATGTCCGTGGACGAATTGTCCGTGGACGAATTGTCCGTGCATGACTCCCAATACTCCACTCAGATTCATGCCTAGAATTGGGATTAAAGTTACAGTGTACCTTTTGACGTATCCTTCCACATATGAAATGTAGATTACAAACAATAATGTTTGTTCTGATGTATTCCAAATTGTTCGAATAAATTAAATCATGCTTATATTTTTCTTTTAGAATTCCTACCACTGCCAATTGAATGGTAGGTATTATTTTGTCACGACTGCAATCATGGCACTTTTTCCTGTTTTCAAAAGAACTGAAGAAAGCAGATGGTAGAGATCGTAGGATATTATCCTTCTTCCTTTTGTTATTTCGCTCCTTAATGGATGCTCTCTGCAATTAGATATACAATTTATTGTGGCAAATAACCAACAGATTTACTCATTGGATTTCTTTGTTCTCAGGAAAGTTTTTTGTCCCGAAGAATTGCTTGTGGCGGCGCTCTACTCAACAAGAGATGGGTGGTGACTGCCGCGCATTGCGTCCACACGTGAGTCAGAATGTGAACCTTGAACTGTTGTAATCTGGATTACGTATTTCCTTTTTTACCATGTTTATTATTTTAACGCTACTTGCAGTTTTAGAGAATAGCGCTAGGGTTATGCTCTTCAACTACGAGGTCTTAGATTTTGTGTTAGGTAGACTCGTAGGCTTCATTCACTATCACCTCTTCATTTTCCTCTTCCATCTGTGACTTTGTTCATTGAGTCACATTCTTTTCCGACTGTTTCTTTGTGTCCCACGTATTTAATTTCCTTTTGGCGTCAGCGATATGGCCTTTGGTTCTGAAGATGACGTCAAATCCCTCTGAAAACATTAGTTCCCTTTTTATCTACAAGTCAAATCTTCTTCTTTAGCAGATACGAACTTCTGTAGTCAAAGTCCCAAAATAAAATATAATCAACTGATTTTTCCTGAGTTTATCTTCGAACTCGAGTGAAATATTTTCCAATAACTTCAACTTAAATAATGATAGTAAATAGCTTTCAAAAACACCGGTATGGAATGAAAAGCTAGGATATTAAGCTTCTATAAATAATAATCATAAATTGTTGTGTAATTTAACGATAGACAAAATAAGAAAGAGTTCAAGTAGTTTTATATATTTATAAATTATATAAAATGATATACGTCAAGAATTGCGTCATAGTTATCCCTCAATGACCATAGTTTTCTATGATTTCCATCATAGAAAACTGTCTAATGCACCTGAGATATGAAGTGGTTCTGAGTTAGGAAGGAACCAATACTTCATATCACAGGAGTTCCACTGTATAACCATACCCTCCTCAATTCCTCTCTCTCTCTCCTTTTTTAACTACTCTCCTCTCCATTTTCCTCTCACTCTCTTCCCTCAGTACCGACATCAGCAGCATGAAAATACGCCTGGGGGAGTGGAATGTCCGCCAGCAGAACGAGCGTCTGTCCCATGACGACTACGGCGTGGAGCGTAAGGAAGTTCACCCGCAGTACATCGCGGCAGACTTCCAGAATGACGTGGCACTGGTGAGGGAGGGACAATGGGGAGGAGAGTTAAGCCTATTTGACACGGGGCGTTTTTTCGAAAAAAATGCAGCATGAAAAAACCGCCCAATCTAAGTGTACTTACAAAATACGTACTTTGATTCAGTTGTAGCGTTTTTTCATGCACCATTTGAGAAAAACGCCGGTGTGAAAGCGGCTTACTATTTAGTAGCAATATTGTAACAATAGTGGGACAATGTTGTAACTAAAGTGGGGTAATGTTGTTACAATAGTGGGACAATATTGGGGCAATGTTGTTACAATATTGGGGCAATGTTGTTACAATATTGGGGCAATGTTGTTACAATATTGGGGCAATGTTGTTACAACATTGGGGCAATGTTGTTACAACATTGGGGCAATGTTGTAACAATATTGGGGCAACGTTTTAACAGTATTGGGGCAATGTTGTAACAATATTGGGGCAATGTTATTACAATAGTGGGGCAATGTTTTTACAATATTGGGGCAATGTTGTTACAATATTGGGGCAATGTTGTTACAACATTGGGGCAATGTTGTAACAGTATTTGGGCAATGTTGTTACAACGTTGGGGCAATGTTGTTACAATAGTGGGGCAATGTTTTTACAATATTGGGGCAATGTTATTACAATATTGGGGCAATGTTGTTACAACATTGGGGCAATGTTGTAACAGTATTTGGGCAATGTTGTTACAACGTTGGGGCAATGTTGTAACAGTATTGAGTCAATATTGTCACAATATTGGTATGTTTTAACAATGTTATAACTTTTATTACCAAGGAGAATATATTCTCCTATTTCTTAAGTTACTTCATAATTATCTGACTCATTTCTTATAATTTTAGCACCAATTTTGTACTTTTTAATTTGTTTTCTGACACCATTTGTTCTATAAAAACTTAGCCACAATGAAGTTATGTTTCAAGAAAGTCTAGTAAATCATGACTATAAACTTTATTACTGCTTTACTAATTACTAGAGTGATTTATGAGTTGTGGTAAAAGAATGCTCTAACACTCTTTTTAGTTATTTATTATGTTAGCAAATTACTTCTGTGATGCAGAAACAAAATATTGAAATATATGTTAGAATTTTGTAATTGTGAAAACAGTAAAACTCCTGAGTTATGAAGCACTCAAGTAATGTAGGACCTGAGTTATGAAGCAGTTTTCTAGGTTTGAATTTAAAAAATTGATATACATCAAAAATTACGTCATAGTTAACCCTCAATGAGGGTTAACTATGAAACTATCTAGTGCACCTGAGATATGAAGTGGCTCTGAGTTATGACTCAGGAGTTCCACTGTAATTTAATTTAGTGTAACTTCATCACCTTCACCATTAATTTTATCAAAAGTTTTTATCTAAATTTTTCTTATTTTGTTGCATCTAATTTTATTCTATCAATATTTTTATATTGCTAATTCACACGTTGTTTACAACTATCGTCTTTTTTCCTCAGGTTCGCACCGATAGAGATATCGTTTATCGGGAACACATCGTACCGGTGTGCTTACCCTCTCCCGACGAAACTTTTATCGGGGAACGGGCAACGGTTACGGGATGGGGAAGATTGAGTCACGGTGAGTCAAAACAGATGAGTCACGGTGGGTCAAAACAGATGAGTCACGGTGAGTCAAAACAGATTGAGTCACGGTGAGTCAAAACAGATGAGTCACGGTTAATCAAATAAAAACTATATACGATGACTCTTTACATTAGCTATAAATTAAAATTCTGATAATTAAAGATAGAGGAATTTCCCAAACGTTCGCACTTTTATTTTCATCTCCAATTAAAATGAAAAAAAAAAATTTAATCTAAATTTAGACTTCAATTTCAATTGTTTAATTTTGATGAAATCAAATTGTTGCAAAACAACTCAAATGGTTGTAAATGTTCGTTAGCTTAGCGTTGTAGTTCGTTAACTTAGCGTTGTAAATGTTACCGTAGCGTCGTAGTTCGTTAACTTAGCGTTGTAGTTCGTTAACTTAGCGTTGTAGTTCGTTACCTTAGCGTTGTAGTTCGTTAACTTAGCGTTGTGGTTCGTTACCTTAGCGTTGTAGTTCGTTACCTTAGCGTTGTAGTTCGTTAACTTAGCGTTGTGGTTCGTTACCTTAGCGTTGTAGTTCGTTAACTTAGCGTTGTAGTTCGTTACCTTAGCGTTGTAGTTCGTTACCTTAGCGTTGTAGTTCGTTACCTTAGCGTTGTAGTTCGTTAACTTAGCGTTGTAGTTCGTTACCTTAGCGTTGTAGTTCGTTACCTTAGCGTTGTAGTTCGTTACCTTAGCGTTATAATTCGTTACCTTAGCGTTGTAGTTCGTTAACTTAGCGTTGTAGTTCGTTACCTTAGCGTTGTAGTTCGTTAACTTAGCGTTGTAGTTCGTTACCTTAGTGTTATAGTTCGTTACCTTAGCGTTGTAGTTCGTTACCTTAGCGTTGTAGTTCGTTACCTTAGCGTTGTAGTTCGTTACCTTAGCGTTGTAGTTCGTTAACTTAGTGTTGTAGTTCGTTACCTTAGCGTTGTAGTTCGTTACCTTAGCGTTGTAGTTCGTTAGCTTAGCGTTGTAGTTCGTTACTTTAGCGTTGTAGTTCGTTACCTTAGCGTTGTAGTTCGTTACCTTAGCGTTGTAGTTCGTTACCTTAGCGTTGTAGTTCGTTAACTTAGTGTTGTAGTTCGTTACCTTAGCGTTGTAGTTCGTTACCTTAGCGTTGTAGTTCGTTAGCTTAGCGTTGTAGTTCGTTACTTTAGCGTTGTAGTTCGTTACCTTAGCGTTGTAATTCGTTACCTTAGCGTTGTAGTTCGTTAACTTAGTGTTGTAGTTCGTTACCTTAGCGTTGTAGTTCGTTACCTTAGCGTTGTAGTTCGTTACCTTAGCGTTGTAGTTCGTTACCTTAGCGTTGTAGTTCGTTAACTTAGTGTTGTAGTTCGTTACCTTAGCGTTGTAGTTCGTTAGCTTAGCGTTGTAGTTCGTTACTTTAGCGTTGTAGTTCGTTACCTTAGCGTTGTAATTCGTTACCTTAGCGTTGTAGTTCGTTAACTTAGTGTTGTAGTTCGTTACCTTAGCGTTGTAGTTCGTTACCTTAGCGTTGTAGTTCGTTAACTTAGCGTTGTAGTTCGTTACCTTAGCGTTGTAGTTCGTTAACTTAGTGTTGTAGTCCGTTACCTTAGCGTTGTAGTTCGTTACCTTAGCGTTGTAGTTCGTTAACTTAGCGTTGTAGTTCGTTACCTTAGCGTTGTAGTTCGTTAACTTAGTGTTGTAGTTCGTTAGCTTAGCGTTGTAGTTCGTTACCTTAGCGTTGTAGTTCGTTAACTTAGCGTTGTAGTTCGTTACCTTAGCGTTGTAGTTCGTTAACTTAGTGTTGTAGTTCGTTAGCTTAGCGTTGTAGTTCGTTACCTTAGCGTTGTAGTTCGTTACCTTAGCGTTGTAGTTCGTTAACTTAGTGTTGTAGTTCGTTACCTTAGCGTTGTAGTTCGTTAGCTTAGCGTTGTAGTTCGTTACTTTAGCGTTGTAGTTCGTTACCTTAGCGTTGTAATTCGTTACCTTAGCGTTGTAGTTCGTTAACTTAGTGTTGTAGTTCGTTACCTTAGCGTTGTAGTTCGTTACCTTAGCGTTGTAGTTCGTTACCTTAGCGTTGTAGTTCGTTAACTTAGTGTTGTAGTCCGTTACCTTAGCGTTGTAGTTCGTTACCTTAGCGTTGTAGTTCGTTAACTTAGCGTTGTAGTTCGTTACCTTAGCGTTGTAGTTCGTTAACTTAGTGTTGTAGTTCGTTAGCTTAGCGTTGTAGTTCGTTACCTTAGCGTTGTAGTTCGTTAACTTAGCGTTGTAGTTCGTTACCTTAGCGTTGTAGTTCGTTAACTTAGTGTTGTAGTTCGTTAGCTTAGCGTTGTAGTTCGTTACCTTAGCGTTGTAGTTCGTTACCTTAGCGTTGTAATTCGTTAACTTATGCCCATTCTATACTAGCATATAAAACGCCGCGTTTCCACCGCCCAGTTCACGCCTCTTCAATTAATCACAGTTAAATGAATGGAAGGCGGTAGAAACGCTAGTTTAGACTGCTAATTTATTTCCCATTCATTTAACCGTGATTAACTGAAGAGGCGTGAAAACTGAGCTGTGAAAACGCAGCGTTTTTTCTTCTGCTAGTATAGAATGCTCCTCAGCGTTGCAGTTCGTTTCAGCACCTCACCGTTTCTCATTTCTGTGCCATATTTCAGTCAGTGTCCAGAATAAATAAGGAGGCAGACTTGGAAAAGATTTACACTTTGAAATGTTTTTCGTCTTGACTGAGTATTCAAGTGGAACGACCACCGCGTGCAAAAGTCTGGACTTTAGCGATTTAGTAAATTGTACAGTGTACAGTCAAAGAAAATTGTACAGTGTACAGTCAAGGAAAATTGTACAGTGTACAGTCAAGGAAAAGTGTATCTGAAGTCATTTTTTCAGTTTACTAATTTCACATTTACAAAAATAATCTACTAATTATAATGTTTGTAGATATTTTAAAATTGATCAGGGTACACGACGACAAATTTGTAAGATTTAAAAGTAATATGAAATTTAAAAACCGTTATTTGATAAATTAACTTCAAGCGGAGACACTTTTTTTTGATAGTACACTGAAGAAAGCTCTATTTGATATCTTTACTGGATTTACATAGTTAAGGATAATCGTATTAATTCTCTATATTGACATTATTTCTCTTTTTTAATCCTTAAATGAAACACTCTTTGAAATAATGGACAGAAAATGAGGGTAGATTATATTAGAGTGATAAGAAATTTATTGGAACTCTTGCATTGTAACTTATAGTTAGGCTTGTGACAATATGCTTTATCTTGGACGAAACTAAATAAAATGGTATCTAATACTATATACCGCTGGTTTAGAACCATTCAAGTCTTTAATTCAATCCGTCTTTAATATTTTCAGGATCTATGATTTTAAACGCATATTGTCACAACCCTACTTATAGTTATTCGCATCTCTTATCGTTTTCTCGGTATCGTTTTTATAGTCCCGAGGCTAACTGTGGCTATACTTCTTATTACTTTATTCTGAGGAACATTTTTGTGTCTATTTGGCGTCCATTTTTTCAGTCTAAATTTGTATCTTTCCCCAATTTTTTTTATTTGTCTTCATGTGTAGGTTTACTGACTCTAAAATATCTAAATAACCTAAATAAATATAGCTACAGGTAATAAACAAATAGTAATTTATTTCTCGGAATAATTAGTTGATGCTCATTCAGAAAAAAATTAGAACCACTCAGGTGTTTGACGGTTACTTTATAAATTTTGTCACGGAATCTGACACGTAAGTACATCAACTATAATTTTGATGTACTTATGTGTTTCAAGAACTTGAAACTGTTTCAGTGCGATGCACTTTAGTGTCTCGATCAGATTATCTTTTGTTAAAATAATGGAAATAGGTACATAATTTAAGAACATTTATTCTCAGTGCATTTCACTGCAACACTTTCAAGCTCTTGAAACAAAAAAGTACATCAAAATTATAATATTGAAGCACTTTAGTGTCAGGTTGTTATTACTAATCTCAAAGTGTAAACGTGAAAATCATAGTGACTTATATTTTTTCCGACTGTACAGTCGAAGAAAAATGTATCCGTCATGATTTTTTGACAGTTTTCTAATTTCTAAAAAGAAACTTGTAGATATTTTAAAACTGGTCTGGGTAGCTACGCGACGACAAATTTGAAAGACTTGAAAATAATAGATAATTAGAAAACTGTGATTTGAGAACTAACTTCTCAGTGACTCTTCTCTCTGATAGTACATCTAAATTGTATTTTCGACTGGTTAGTCATACTGCATGTCCCACCCATCCATTCCTAACTAGGTGTGTCCTTTGACAGGTGTGTCCAGGACCCCAGAGGTCCTACAAGAGGTCGAGGTGGTGGTCCTAGAGAACAAAGAGTGCCAGAAGTGGTTCAAGGAAGCGGGTCGCAGAGAGACTATTTACGATGTCTTTTTGTGTGCGGGGTACAAGCATGGAGGAAGGGACAGTTGCCAGGTAGGCAATTAGTTGTGATTAATAATTAATTAGTAAATGATATCTCTAATAATTGATAGTGATTTTTAAGTACTATTACATCTTCATTTTCCTCTTTCATTTATACCATGTTTATCATTTTTTTAACGCTATTGCAGTTTTAGAGGATAGCGCTAGGGTTATGCTCTTCAACTACGAGGTCTTAGATTATGTGTTAGGTAGGCTCGTATCCTTCATTTACTATCACCTCTTCATTTTCCTCTTCCATCCGTGAGTTGCAGCCACCGGTGCTTGTGTCCCTTTTCGTCACATTACTTGGTAAGTGATTGCACTCACCGAGTAGCTTTTCTGCACCCATGATCATTGTCACTGACTGGTGGTAGGTGACTTTGTTCATAGAGCCACTTTCCTTTCTGACTTCTTCTTCCAGTCCCTTGTATTTCTTCTTTTGACGTCAGTGATATGGGCTCTGGTTCCGAAGCAGACGTTAAACCCCTACTAAATTAATTAATTTTTTCAAAAATACTCTCATTTCCTTTATTTTCCGTCAGTATTTTTCTGGTAGGAATAAGTTACCGTAATTACCTGACAGTTACTGAAGGATTACCTGGCAGGTTGGCTGGTGATATTACCATTGGGAAATGATGCAAAATGTTCACTTGATGCAAAATGTTCATTTGATACAAAATATTCGTTTGATGCAAAATGTTCAATTGATGCAAAATGTTCACTTGATGCAAAATGTTCAATTGATGCAAAATGTTCATTTGATGCAAAATGTTCATTTGATGCAAAATGTTCATTTGATGCAAAATGTTCATTTGATGCAAAATGTTCATTTGATGCAAAATGTTCATTTGATGCAAAATGTTCATTTGATGCAAAATGTTCACTTGATACAAAATGTTCATTTGATTCAAACTTTATGTGTTGGATGAACTATAATTAACACTTGGGTAATTTATGGAACATTATCACTATTCTTTACCAATTAATTTCTAAAATAATTGAAATATATCGACATAAAAAATTATAAAATATATATGAATAAAAAATAAGTTAATTTCGTTAAAATTAAAGAAAAAGGAAAATGTACAGTATTTTTATGAAGCCTATATAAAACCTATTGGTTTTATTGGGCATAAAAATATATAATAAAATATCTTTCATAAGTAACCGATAATAAATAATATTCTTTAATTAACTAACTAAAGCATATTTAAAATATTACTTCATATCTTCTCATATAGATTTTATGAAAAAATTCTACTGTTTTAATTTTAGCTGCAAAAAAAAACTTTATTATCGAAAACTAAAAAATTAAATTTTTCAAAATGTATACACATTTATTTTCTTTTAAATCATCTACAAATAAATAAAGAATAGAAAGCATATCAATTCAATATACACACTGTAATTAAAGCACATAAAATACACTGAGTGAAGTTATACGTAACTTATATATTAAAATATTGCAGAAATAATATCACAACTTTTAATTCTAATGAAAAATTGCAAATGGCGACCATTGGAAAATGTTAATTGGCTTCAAAAATGCTTAGATATTTATTTAAGTTTAGAATGTTTCGAAATATCAGAAATGTTTATTGAATAAGATAGAATTTATTCATTTGACTATGTTCTAATTTACATCATCCAATTAAGAGAGTTTTGGTTATTAAAATTAGAATAACATTTTTGCGCATATTAGAAGTAAGATTAATACTATGTAGCGTTAGAATTTTAATAGGTATTTAAGATATAGTATTCAGATTATTAGGCCGTGAAGAACTTAAATCTAGACATTATTTGAAGAAATAATGGGTATATTTGTTAGGAAAAACAATCAATAGATTGATTTGTAAAACTGTACCTGACTCTTTACTGTACCTGACTCTTCACTGTACCTGACTCTTTACTGTACCTGACTCTTTACTGTATCTGACTCTTCACTGTACCTGACTCTTCACTGTACCTGACTCTTTACTGTACCTGACTCTTTACTGTATCTGACTCTTCACTGTACCTGACTCTTCACTGTACCTGACTCTTTACTGTATCTGACTCTTCACTGTACCTGACTCTTCACTGTACCTGACTCTTTACTGTACCTGACTCTTTACTGTATCTGACTCTTTACTGTACCTGACTCTTTACTGTACCTGACTCTTCACTGTACCTGACTCTTTACTGTACCTGACTCTTTACTGTACCTGACTCTTTACTGTATCTGACTCTTTACTGTACCTGACTCTTCACTGTACCTGACTCTTTACTGTACCTGACTCTTTACTGTATCTGACTCTTTACTGTACTTGACTCTTTACTGTACCTGACTCTTTACTGTACCTGACTCTTTACTGTATCTGACTCTTTACTGTACCTGACTCTTTACTGTATCTGACTCTTTACTGTATCTGACTCTTTACTGTATCTGACTCTTTACTGTACCTGACTCTTTACTGTACCTGACTCTTTACTGTACCTGACTCTTTACTGTACCTGACTCTTTACTGTACTTGACTCTTCACTATACCTGACTCTTCACTATACCTGACTCTTTACTGTATCTGACTCTTTACTGTACCTGACTCTTCACTATACCTGACTCTTTACTGTATCTGACTCTTTACTGTACCTGACTCTTCACTATACCTGACTCTTTACTGTATCTGACTCTTTACTGTACCTGACTCTTTACTGTATCTGACTCTTTACTGTACCTGACTCTTCACTATACCTGACTCTTTACTGTACCTGACTCTTTACTATACCTGACTCTTTACTGACTCTTGACTCCTGACGACACAGGGTGACAGTGGCGGTCCCCTGACGGTACAGCAGGACAACAGACGGGTTCTCATCGGGTTGGTGTCCTGGGGCATCAGTTGTGGAAGGGATAAGCTCCCCGGTGTGTACACCAACGTCACCAACTTCATGGAGTGGATACCGGGAATCATTTGATGAGGTACCAATTGGATACTATCCACAGGGGGTATGCTTGGGCCTTAGGTATTCATTGGATACTATCCACAGGGGGTATCCCGGGGCCTTAGGTATTCATTGGTTACTATCCACAGGGGGTATACTGGGGCCTTAGGTATTCATTGGATACTATCCACAGGGGGTATACTGGGGCCTTAGGTATTCATTGGATACTATCCACAGGGGGTATACTGGGGCCTTAGGTACATTGGATACTATCCACAGGGGGTATACTGGGGCCTTAGGTATTCATTGGATACTATCCACAGGGGGTATGCTGTGGCCTTAGGTATTCATTGGATACTATCCAAAGGGGGTATACTGGGGCCTTAGGTATTCATTGGATACTATCCACAGGGGGTATGCTGGGGCCTTATGTATTCATTGGATACTATCCACAGGGGGTATACTGGGGCCTTAGGTATTCATTGGATACTATCCACAGGGGGTATACTGGGGCCTTAGGTATTCATTGGATACTATCCACAGGGGGTATACTGGGGCCTTAGGTATTCATTGGATACTATCCACAGGGGGTATACTGGGGCCTTAGGTATTCATTGGATACTATCCAAAGGGGGTATACTGGGGCCTTAGGTATTCATTGGATACTATCCACAGGGGGTATACTGGGGCCTTAGGTATTCATTGGATACAATCCACAGGGGGTATACTGGGGCCTTAGGTATTCATTGGATACTATCCAAAGGGGGTATACTGGGGCCTTATGTATTCATTGGATACTATCCACAGGGGGTATACTGGGGCCTTAGGTATTCATTGGATACTATCCACAGGGGGTATGCTGGGGCCTTAGGTATTCATTGGATACTATCCACAGGGGGTATACTGGGGCCTTAGGTATTCATTGGATACTATCCACAGGGGGTATACTGGGGCCTTAGGTATTCATTGGATACTATCCAAAGGGGGTATACTGGGGCCTTAGGTATTCATTGGATACTATCCAAAGGGGGTATGCTGGGTACTCATTGATCTAAATAGGGTAAAGGTGCTAATCACACGCTATTGAGATTTTCCCTTAGTTATATCAGATAAAGAATCTATCTGTGACTTAGATAGATCTTTTATCCTTTTTGATTTCCAATGACTCCACCGTAAATTTTTCTCTGGTAGACATTATCAGGTACATTTCAAATAAATACACTGTATAACCAAAGATATTATACTGCAGTAAGGTACACCACTCTCGCAAATTTCTGTTTCAAAAGTGCGTTGTGGCGCCATCTGGATTAGAAAGCGGGAACAACAGAAACAACATTCGGTGTTGTTTAATAATATTTTATCTTGTATTTCATTCTTAAGTGAAGAATATTTTACTGGGAAATTAAACTTTACATCGGTAGAATAGATACAGCTAAATAAAATAGAAAAAAAGAGCAATACCAAATGTTGCTGTTTCTTTAGTTACGGCTTTCAAATCCAGATGGCGCTTTATGAAACAGAAATTTCCGAGTGTTGTGTGTCTTATCCATGCTAATAATTTCCTTAGTGTGTTTATTTATTTGGTGTCCGCTTTTACACGACGGGTATTAAACATGAAGAATGTAACTATGAATCGCACGGGAATATATAAATGTTTTTATCTATAAAATAGATTAGACTATTCTGAAAATTGAATTTTAATTGAATTCATTAAAAGTTACGTAATGACGGTAAATAAATTGGTATTGATGATGACCCGTTATTGTTAACGGGAAAATACACTAGTTGTAATATGTATAATATCTTTGGCATATCCTCCTAGGGTTAAGTTCCGAGTTATCGGCTTGTTCCACATTCTCGAACACGTAAGAAAAATCTATATAATATAATAATTATATTCTTTAACTTGATGATACTTACAGATATCATGAATAAAATGAAAATGATTTTTTTTTCGTACGTGCCCGAAAATGTGGAACCGTCCGATAACTAGGAACTTACCCTAGGAGGTTTAACGTACCACTGTTGTTTAGCAATAATATTTTACAGCAGTTCCCCTTTTATGGAGAGTGCCTGCAGTAGAAAGCTTTGTGTCTGTCCCCCAAGACTTGGACCTTTTTAACATTCTATCTGGACTGTTTTGATTTTTAATGACTTGAATTGAGAGCAATTCCACGAATTGTAAAATTACGAAAAAGTTACAACGAATTGTGAGGAGACGAATTGAGGGGTCTTTTACTATAATCATTGGTACACGGAAAATGGGGGAAAAGCTGCAATACGGAAAATTGCCCAATCGGAAACTGTCAGGCGGATATTTGACAATCAGTTTTTGAAAAATTATTTTATTTTAAACATTTTCAACTTTTTTAATTTATGATATAACATTACACATGTGTATATCGGGGGCGTGCCGCCCTCCAAACCGCCCTGCCAGGTCATTAAATAAACATGAGGGTGCAGTACGACAAACTAGCGGATACAACAAACTTTATTACGGGTTTATTTAATTAAATTCAAAATTCTGTTTATGAAGCTGCCGTCTATGCCCTATTTTTATGAATGAAAAGGTTGTTAAAACGTATTTATATAACCAAAGAATGTTTAAAAAGTCAAAAAATACACGAATTAAATTCCGCTTGTCAGTTTTCCCACTTGGCAGCTTTCTGCCTGTCAGTTTTCCGCCTGGCAGTTTTCCGGACACAAATCAATACATGGCAACTCGTATGGACGATTTAGTAACAACCAATCAGAGTAGGTAGACGATTGTGACGTCACAAAACTCAATGACTCCTGTAGACCTATTTTAGGGTAAGTTCTTAATTATCGATCAGTTCCACATTTTCGGTCATATAAGAAAAAAAAACGATATAATAATAATTATTTCACTAGGGTTGGTTGAGTAAAATAATTATTAGTATATCGCTTTTTCTTATATGTCCGAAAATGTGGAACTGACCGATAATTAAGAACTTACCCCAAATGCGAAAATAGTAAATAAATAATATAGAGTAAATACAGACTAGATTTAACAATCAAATAATTAGTGAAATATAATATCTTGTAATAAATTAATATAGTTTAAATTATTTATAATATTGGCGTTATTTAGAGTTATGTTTTTACTACTATATTTAATTTAATTTAATTTTTTTTACTAGGCTAACGAAAACACTTCTAAAAACATGTTAAATAAAGTAATTTCAGCTGTAAAAATTCACGGTTATTTTTACACTTCAAAGTAGAAATGTAAAATTGTAATCTCGTAAAATAGCATTTTACAAAGATGGAGAACTCGAGTCATTGGTATTCTAATCCTACTTCTAATCTAAATCTTGCCCCTTAGAGGGTCTTACCTTAGAGGGGTACGAGTACCCCCTTCTCGAACCCCCCCCCCCCCCAATCTGGATATAAGAATGTATGTCCCTCGGACATGATCCCCCCTATGATATAAGACGGGGGGAGGGGGGCTTCTAACGTTTTTTTAATATAAATAATAATGACTAGTTTGCATCTCTTGGCATGAGTATATGACAAAATGTATACCTAACTGCCTTTTATTCTTTAACTAAAAGTATTAACATGTATCATTTAAATACAAAGAGAATCAAGGTATTAATATACAGTATATCATGTTAATACAAAGATAATCTAGGTATTAATATACAGTATATCATGTTAATACAGAGATAACCAAGGTATTAATATACAGTATATCATGTTAATACAAAGATAATCAAGGTATTAATATACAGTATATCATGTTAATACAAAGATAATCAAGGTATTAATATACAGTATATCATGTTAATACAAAGATAATCAAGGTATTAATATACAGTATATCATGTTAATACAAAGATAACCAAGGTATTAATATACAGTATATCATGTTAATACAAAGATAATCAAGGTATTAATATACAGTATATCATGTTAATACAAAGATAATCAAGGTATTAATATACAGTATATCATGTTAATACAAAGATAATCTAGGTATTAATATACAGTATATCATGTTAAAACAAAGATAATCAAGGTATTAATATACAGTATATCATGTTAATACAAAGATAATCAAGGTATTAATATACAGTATATCATGTTAATACAAAGATAATCAAGGTATTAATATACAGTATATCATGTTAATACAAAGATAATCTAGGTATTAATATACAGTATATCATGTTAATACAAAGATAATCAAGGTATTAATATACAGTATATCATGTTAAAACAAAGATAATCAAGGTATTAATATACAGTATATCATGTTAATACAAAGATAATCAAGGTATTAATATACAGTATATCATGTTAATA
>CANNZV010003984.1:0-50085 GCA_947561585.1 Caprella mutica
AATAAAGTAATATTTCGTATAGTTTTATATCTATCTACACTTGACTATAAAAGAAAACACAGTTACTTAATATCAGTATATTTGATGTTATTATTCCGTCTCATACCTCCATTCGGTAAATAGTCCTAGCACTATTTACTGAATGGAGGCTTCTATTTATACCGAATGGAGCGTGTAAGATTACTTTTTAAATTGGAGTGGGTAAAATTAAATAATTGGTTATACGCATTTTAATGGAACCAGTGTATTTAATTATGGAATGATACATACTCTGTTTATCCAAATAATGCTTCATAAAGAAACATTCATATTTAATTTTGACAAAGCGCCATTCGGTTAGGAATAGCTCAACCTTTCAAATAATTAACGATATTTTCACTGTGTTCATCTGTATTCCTCATTCGGTTAAAATAAGCCTCCATTCGGTACCATTCGGTAAATAGTAATACCCCTATCTAGCTACATGGTATCTTTAATTGAATCTTTATCTTTTCACTATATAGTTACTAACATTTTGCTATTTTCTTTCCTCTTCTTCTTCTCGTCATTTTCTTTCAGGTTAAAACTTTAAAAGTAATATCTAAATATATACTGAAAGAAATAGTATTCTTATTAATATAAACCATATAAATACCAGGGGGGGGGGGAAGGGTCTAAAGGAGGTAACTTGCGGCCACCAACAACAGAAACATCATAGCTTCAAAACACTCGTTAAATACTTGAAATAATAAATTATAGAATGTACTGCACTTCTTTTGGTAGGTATGCAACACTTTAATGTAATTTCGGTTCAGAATGTTTAAGAGACTCTCTCTTGAGAGGGCCGTAATTAAAAATTAAATGGCCGCAATTTACCTGCGTGACCCTACTATGACCACCCATAAAATACATGATAGAGTGAGGTCTCATCAATAGGATTACATTAGAGTTGTATATAGTTACAATCACGTATGGCAGTTTGTAAACAATAGGGTGGGTGAATGGTCAGTTTCTCTGATGAACGATACCTACTTTTTTTTCATTCTAATTTTTTTTTCGGTATTTTTGTGCTTTAGTTCCGACCCCGATTTTCGATATTTTAACATTATTTTAAGAAAAGTGACCCATTTCACGACGTTTTCAGGAATACCATTTTATGTGGAAACGTTGGGTTTTCGAGATATAGCGCAATTAAGATTCAGTTCAAATGCTCTTCACCTCCAATTTTCCGCCTTTTAATTTCTCTGACATGAAACAGTTTTCCAATATGAAATCGCTAATTTAGTTTGTTCTATCAGTTATTTTGTTGTACTTAATTGGGCTATATCTCGAAAACGAAGAGTTTCCACAACAAATGGCATTCGTGGAAAACGTCTTAAAACTACTTATTTTACCTAAGTATGTAAAGAGCCAAAATATAAAGAATAGGGAGCAAACCTACAGCACAAAATTATCTTTCAACTTTTTCATTCTATGACTGTCAAGATGATGCTCCATTATTCGGGTACCTAATTACGATCACAGTTTTCGGAAATGGGTGATAACTTAAATTAGTAATTCCAAGAAAAGGCGATCAGAATTTTTTTAAGATCAAACTGATTCCTAACCTACTTCACAATCACTTTTCAAGTAGGTACTTTCGAGTTTTGCGACATTATCCTAACTTAGGTAGAAGAGTGATAGGACAAAATCCTTGTGTTGTGCTAATTTCTGATGTATCTACCCAAGTAGTATAGGATGAAGTTGGTATATTGCGGCACACTAACTTCTGTTTCAAAACACAGAAACGCGAATGAAAATCATAGCTTTGAAACATTGATAAATTAATATTATAACAATATTGCACTGCTTTTCAACAATTTGATATTGCAACATTTTAGAATAAATTAGGTTTAGCAGGACTCTTTTTACATAAAAAATTGCTTAATATTAGCAGTGCTGCAATTTACCTGTGTGACCCTAGGTAAATTATGTACCCTCTTACCTACCTAAATAAGTTCATCAATCACAAACAAATAGGTACAAGTATCACTAAAGTAAAGCTCACAGTCAACAGATAAAATAGTTATTATGCATTGTGTTCTTCCAAAGGAGCTTTAGGTAGCTAATCAAGGTAGATGTTTAATTGTTTATTCTAGAAAAAACTAGGTACCTAGTGCTTTATCACTTCAGACTTAAAGGGTATGTCCACTGTCCAGGTTACATGACAGATTTTATCGGCACTTTTGGTAGTTTTCAACATAAACTCAGTTAAACTTTAGCGCACTAGTGGTTCTATTAAAATTGTATTATTTCATTCAATTTCAATAAACGTTTATAATTTTAGATCACTTGATAACATCACGAACAGCCAAACAGATCCTTACTTAAAAATGAGAGTTTTTAGTGTTTGTTTTCGAACTTATCAAAAGTTTTATTTTTAAAGTGTATCACCTACTAAGAACACAGATTAATCATTTTTTGTAAATTAATTTAGATAATTTTTCATTATTAAAATTCAAAAAATAAGTTATTTTGGATTTTTCTTCGACTATATTAGTTTTCTTAACCAAATGATGGATTGGAATAATAGGCAATTCAATAAATTTAATGAATACGCTTGAGTTCTTGAAACAGATTTTAGTATAACAGCATAATTTGAATATCATTATTATTTCTCCATAAGAAGTATAGCCATTATAACAGTTTAAGAAACAAAATACCCATTCTTCTCATATCTCAAATGATTTCGCAACAACAACTGTACTTATGCCCAGATTACATTTCGTAATATGGTCAGTCAAAGCGTTGTTAACGGGACTGTACGTGAGTCCGTTCCTCTCAAAACAATGGGTACCATTATGCGCTGTAGTGTGTTTTTTTTGAGGTGGGATCATCGAGGAGCGTCATGTTAATTTGATGGGACAATATTGATTCCTTTGAAACGGCGGGAGTGAACTTACGTTATCCTATCTTCCTCTTCCGGAAACTGTCCCTCGGAATTACATTAAGTGACGTACTTTGTTTCTCCGAAGTCGAACTGTGAAAAAGTAGCACAATTAAGAATTTTTTTTTATATATTTGAACAAAATTTCCTTAAATTCTGAACATATATACGTGAATGTTTATATGAATATTATAAAAAATAATGTATTCAAAATAAGAGATTTCAGGCCCGGAAAAACCTTTGCTTCTAGGGCAACCTATCTAAATATTTCTAATTATACTGAAAAAAAAGCAATGATCTACAGAATCATGCAGAAAAGAACACAATGACTAAATTCAAATTTATAAATTTATTGTTATTTGTTGTCTAACCTACTTCTTAAAATAAACTTTTAACCTATTTATTTCTTAACTAAAATTCTCAGAATACTGAAGCTGATATATATAACTGCCATCGTTTTTATCCCTGCTTTAATGGACTGTGCAAATTTATGATACAGTTTGATTTATCTAAGTTGAAGGTCAGCTTCAGGATACTTACTTTCTTCCCTAAGAAATCAGTCAAGATAAATAAAGCGGAATTTGCACTGCAATAATTAATTGAATTTTTTTAAATCTATTGATAATTTGCAATAACTAAAACTGCTAGGATTTTACAGGTCTGATACTCAATTACTGTACACTATCAAGTTAACGGATGAAAATTTAAAATGTTTCTGTTGGAAAATAATAGATAAAAAATGGAAATATTATTTTCATGGCATAAATATATTTATAATTCTTTGGCATAATTTAATAAATAATTATTAACATTTATAATTTTTTATATAAATCTATAATGATAAATTCTTAATAACAATCACTTGTTAAAATGTAAATATTTGATTATTATGTACATTTACAAGATCTCTGTTTTGCGTTAAACACCTCCGTATTAAAACAAGAAAGTATCTTTAATAATTATTGCATATATTTTGACTTCAGTTAATTCTCAATGGTATAAATATAATCCATTGTTACTTCTAATTTATTCATATACATTAATTGGAGGATATAATACATTCATTATGATAATCTATACATCCCATTATTCTTCAATCACCTGAACTCTGACATTTCAAATTATAATTAGCTGTTTTGAGATTTCAAATACAAGGATAAGAAACTTCTTGTTATTTCGTTATTCATTGCAAAAAAAGGATCAGGAAGAGTTCCTCCTGTCCTGAATGTCAAAGTTGCTGCAAAGGATACTAAGGATATGGATGTGGGTGTCCTATTTCAGCTAACAGTTAGAGTTACGGTAAAGAACAAAAAGGATTTCCTTCTGTTTTGTTTGAAATTCAAAATGATTGATTATTTCAGTAACCCTTCATCACTCAACAAACCGGTTCATATACTTAGTTTCAGTGACTAAGTATGATCACTAGTATGATCACTAGTATGATCACTAGTATGATCACTAGTAAAAAAATAGGACTGTTAACCTTTCATTGCATGGCGTTCCATATTTGGTACAATGTTTGAATTAAAATAACAAATCAGTTGTATTTTAAATATAACTATTAGATTATTTTTATTCATATTTTTTCTATGTTATTTTTTGATCAAAGCTAATCTTTATTAAAAAAAGCATCAATTGATGTAAATAAATAAGATTTAATTATGATGTCCCAGAAGTAACTCGCCCTTTTCTTTCGGATTAAATCAATAAAAATGCTTAGTAATGGAAAGAAAAGTGTCAGTTACTTATGGGACACTCTATAAATTGTTATTTTATATCAACTAATACAGAGTAATTTTCAAGAAAGGGAAGAAGAAAAAATTAAAAGTTTTTATGAATAACAGAAAATCTAATTTCTCTACAATAATTACACTAACATAATCTTATTATGTTAATTTGTTTTCGTATTACGTGTATATCCGAATAAATACCGTTTTGCCATTAGTTTGGTCAACAGTCTATAGATTTAGGTACCGTTTTTAATTGTATGAACTAGTGTACGATGCCGTCAAAAATGACGATAGTTTTACTTACGGACACTGACGGTAGTTCAATTTATGTAATAATTATTATCCCTGACTCCGCTTTTACTCCAATATCTTCAGATGAATAAAATTTATACTAATTTAGTTATTGAAACCATTTATTGAACTGATATCAGAATAATTTGGTGTGACGGACAGACAGGCACAAGCCATTTATTGAACTGATATCAGAATAATTTGGTGTGACGAACAGACAGGCACAAGCCATTTATTGAACTGATATCAGAATAATTTGGTGTGACGGACAGACAGGCACAAGCCATTTATTGAACATATATCAGAATAATTTAGTGTGACGGACAGACAGGCACAAGCCATTTATTGAACATATATCAGAATAATTTGGTGTGACGGACAGACAGGCACAAGCCATTTATTGAACATATATCAGAATAATTTAGTGTGACGGACAGACAGGCACAAGCCATTTATTGAACTGATATCAGAATAATTTGGTGTGACGGACAGACAGGCACAAGCCATTTATCAAACATATATCAGAATAATTTAGTGTGACGGACAGACAGGCACAAGCCATTTATCGAACATATATCAGAATAATTTAGTGTGACGGACAGACAGGCACAAGCCATTTATTGAACATATATCAGAATAATTTAGTGTGACGGACAGAAAGGCACAAGCCATTTATTGAACAGATATCAGAATAATTTAGGTTAATATTAGGTTAGTGTGACGGACAGACAGACACAAACCGCTCTTATTATTGCATTGATGAAAAACTATATAGTTAATATTTTTTTATTAATATACGAATTGAAAAAATAGTTTTATGCATTTATATATTTCTAACTTAAGTAATGTTTGTTTTTACATTGATTGTTTTATCACCAATTTTTCTATTAGGACACTCCTTTACGCTCACAGTACTCGCAAAGTGGGTGTTAACCCTTTCGACGCGGTTGGGTTACATATGTCCCAACATTTTACTCCGATACAGAAATGGGAAAGATTTCAAGTTCAATGTGTCGATTTATTAGCCTGATTGATGAAAACTGGTCATTTAGATGCATTTATATGAATCTTTTCGTTGTTTCGTTTTACTAGTTGGTTGTATATATCCTATTTTCATGGAACACAGGTTACTTAAGGAGTTAGGGTACACATATGTCCCACATCAAATATTCACAAAATTGAATAAACACATTTGCTGACAATCAAAGTTTATCCATTAGTACTTAAATCTTCCAAAAAATCTATTAAAATCTTTCGCCATTCGGCTGAAAAAATTCTGCGTCGAAAAGGTTAACCCTAATTGGACTGACAAAATTTGAGAGGATTCTTTACACAATGATATTTAGGAAACCAGCGGCTCGAATTATACGATTTTCTGTCAGTTAATAGCTTTTATTATATTAATGTACTGGGAAATTTTTTATTTACCCACAATATTGATGGGAATAGTGTTATTACATTGAATGAATTCGGTGAACATGATTGATCGATCTGCATTATATTTAGTGATAATATTGGTTCATATCCTGTTTTAACACCCACTGTCCGAGTACTGTGAGTGTCCGAGTACTGTGAGTGTCCGAGTACTGTGAGTGTCAGAGTACTGTGAGTGTCCGAGTACTGTGAGTGTCCGAGTACTGTGAGTATCCGAGTACTGTGAATGTCAGAGTACTGTGAGTGTTCGAGTACTGTGAGTGTCCGAGTATTGTGAGTGTCCGAGTACTGTGAGTGTCCGAGTACTGTGAGTGTCAGAGTACTGTGAGTGTCCGAGTACTGTGAGTGTCCGAGTACTGTGAGTGTCAGAGTACTGTGAGTGTCCGAGTACTGTGAGTGTCCGAGTACTATGAGTGTCCGAGTACTGTGAGTGTCAGAGTACTGTGAGTGTCAGAGTACTGTGAGTGTCCGAGTACTGTGAGTGTCCGAGTACTGTGAGTGTCCGAGTACTGTGAGTGTCAGAGTACTGTGAGTGTCAGAGTACTGTGAGTGTCCGAGTACTGTGAATGTCCGAGTACTGTGAGTTTCAGCCAACCTATCCATTACAATTTGATATTCAAATATAAAACAAGGAAAGAAGACCGGGAGAAGCATTAGCTTTGAGAGTTACCTGTATTACAATTAACTGTGCACTTTTTTGGTTTAAAGATAAATCGTCAAATCAAAGATAGTGTTATCAATCATCTAACAGTGACTGTCAAAAGAAGTGTGATTAATAGTTTACTGTGAATATTACTAGCCTTGATAATCATTATCTTATAATTATCTTTCAATTTTTTTCTCGAGGGTGGAAGATGAATTTTAATTAATTAATTAATTATCTCACAAAAGCTAACTCATTGTAAAAAAATTAATAAACTCCTCCCCCCGACCCACCTTCAACCAAGAAATGGGTGACAGTTCCGTAGAACATCACATAGGGTCCCCTCTTAATCTTCTATGGGCCCATCATAACTACACGGTCCTTTAAGGAGTTGTACGCTTTCAGAAAAGAGTCGCCACATGATGCTAATTATTTATACCTTTTTGAAATTTTCCGAATTGGTGGTCATGAGCACAGGCCAACTTTGAAATAACTGCAATCATTGCAATTCGTGAAGTTTCTTTTTTGAAATGTGAAATTAATAAACCGTCAAAAAATTATTACGGATACATTTTCCTTCGACTGTACCAGATCATTCCAGAGCACCCAGGCGATCACTCAAAACGATAACTGGTTAATATTAACTGTTTCCCAGTTTACAATTCACACTGTGATTCTTTTACACGGCGTAACTTTATGTGTTCCATGTTTCTCCGCTATTATTACACAACGATACTGAATCCTGAAACAAATCCACGAGGGCTTCAACACTGCATATCCTGATTATTTTAAAGGTAGTGTAAGAACATAAGTTACGTGAACAATATGAGCAAGTTACCTATTTTAGAATACAGTACCAAGTACTGCACTCTCACATAAATGGGTACACTCAGAGAAATTCTGATGCACTCAGGTGTTTCGAGTTCACCCTATGGCTTTGTCTCTAAAGCGAGACACATTTGTGCATCAAAATAGTTTGATGCACCAAAGTGTCTCGCTATAGAGACAAAGCCATAGGGTGAACTCGAAACACCTGGTGCATCAGTTGGAGTTGTTTATTTTTCTCAGTGTAGGGATTTATGGCAGAGTGTCTCATTTTTCTGCAACTGCTGCAAACATGTTCTAAACAGAAAAAATTCAGTTTTCTGGCTGGAAGATATCTGAAAGTTGCAGAATTCTTACACACTTTTATTATAGGTTCAATAGTACTTTTTTTTTAATTCATAGTTAACGGTGTTTTAGCAGAAAATCAATTGGCCTGAAGATCTACTACAATAAATCGTAACTATAGGTTACATCTTATTTTTGCTTAAAAAAATATCACTCTCAAATTTACATTCTTAATCCATCCACGTTTTATTTGATGGTGTACCTACGGGATGATAAAATAGGCTCCTAGATAAGATATATAATCATATTGACTATCTAAAGTACATCAAATTACAATTCAAGAAGAGTTTTGACATTTTTGAAGAAGTCGATTAAGATTGATAAATAAATTAAATTTTCTGATAGATCGACAGTTACTGTTGAGGTGTCTGTCTAATTAATAAAAATGGTAAATCATTTTTTGGAATAAATCGTATAAGTTATAGCAATGTCTTACAGCTACTTGTACTAATGTATATGAACACATACTAATAGTTCTATTTTTTGGCAGCTTATGATACATGATATATACTATTTGTGAGTGCGATATGCACATGAAAAAGAATATGAGAAAATTGGAATAGACTTTGATATTTCAGTTGCATGGTAAAGATGAAGTGATTATATAGATTTTATTCTGAATTCACTCAATTTAGATCTAATTACCTTTTCAATTATGATGGTCACTTCAGAGATCATTTACATTTTTCTCTATGAGAATCCATGAAATTAATAAGAATGCATCAATATTAATTTCTTTAAATATGAATTGTTGTCCTACACACACATTGATAGGACATGTATCTATAGATTAATAAGACAGCATTTGTGTTTGTGTGTAGCTTTCTATAGTAGTGAGTGGTTTGTACATGAAGGTGGAGGAAATGAAGGTGGGGGAAGTGAAGATGGGGTAAGTGAAGGTCGGGAAGTAAATTGTGGAGGAAATGGAGTTGGGAAGTGAAGATGGAGAAGTGCAGGTGGGGGAATGTAGGAGGTGGAAGTGGGAAAGTGAAGGTGGGGGAAGTGAAGATGGGGAAGTGAAGTTGGGGGAAGTGAAGGTGGGGAAAGTGTCGATAGTGAAGTGAAGGAGGTAGAATTGAAGATGGGGTAAGTGTAGGTTGGTGGAATTGAAGATGGAGGGAGTGAAGCTGGGGGAAGTGGAAGTGGGGGAAGTGAAGATGAGAAAAGTGAAGGAGGGGGGGGAGCTGGAAGTGGGTGAGGTATATGTGGGTGATGTGATGGTGGAGGAAATGTAGGTGGGGGAAGTGAAGATGGGGTAAGTGAAGGTCGGGAAGTAAATTGTGGAGGAAATGAGTTGGGAAGTGAAGATGGAGAAGTGCAGGTGGGGGAATGTAGGAGGTGGAAGTGGGAAAGTGAAGGTGGGGGAAGTGAAGATGGGGAAGTGAAGTTGGGGGAAGTGAAGGTGGGGAAAGTGTCGATAGTGAAGTGAAGGAGGTAGAATTGAAGATGGGGTAAGTGTAGGTTGGTGGAATTGAAGATGGAGGGAGTGAAGCTGGGGGAAGTGGAAGTGGGGGAAGTGAAGATGAGAAAAGTGAAGGAGGGGGGGGGGGGGAGCTGGAAGTGGGTGAGGTATATGTGGGTGATGTGATGGTGGAGGAAATGTAGGTGGGGAAGAGAAGAGGGAGGGAAATGCGTAGCTGAAATATAACTTATTTTAGAACAAAAATTATTAGTTATAATGTACGTTAAATAGATACTCTATCAAATAATTAATAGTACCCCATAATGTTAGTGCAAATCAAAGTAATGTCATCAAGATGATATTTATGATTGATAATTTATAAACTGAATTTATTATTATTATAATAGAAGCCCCTGTCAGTCGGTATGTCCGTCACAAAGAATGGGTTGAACAAACAGATACTATCAATAGACATCATAAAGTTGGTGTAAATCAAATTATTTCACTAAGAGGATATACATAAGTGATAATCTATATGCAGTGTTAGAAGAAGTAGTGTCAGTCAGATCTGTCCACCAAGATATATATGTTGATTAAACCAAGACCAAAACCTATTAGTTGATTTCCTATTTCCGTGGAATTTCCACGGGTCCAGCTAGTCAGGTATGAATTCAATAGGTATGAATGATTTGTATTATGTATGAATGATAGATAAGTATGAATGATTGGCGTCAATAGTATGAAAGAATGAAAAGTAGGTGTAAATACGAAGCATGAATATTAAGTATTACTATAGTCGATGTTTGAATATGGTGCATTCACAATGGGTAGGTATGAACAATATCCGCAAGAATGTGTACCTAACTGTTTGGAAATGCTAATGGATGCATACTCCACATAGTATCCTTAGAGAGTCCTATAGTGCTTATCCTTCATAACTTCCGATACACTCCTTTGGCTATCCACTTCCTTCTTTAATGTTCTTCTGCTTGTCCTTTTTTGTTGCAATTCTTTGACCTCCCACCACTAGTTCAACTGAATGATGTGACGATAGGCTTGTAAAGTCCTGTGGGTACTGTTATGAGTAGAAATGTGATGTGTGGGTACTGTTATGAAAAGAAATGTGATGTGTGGGTACTGATATGAGTAGAAATGTGATGTGTGGGTACTGTTATGAAAAGAAATGTGAAGTGTGTGTACTGTTATGAAAAGAAATGTGATGTGTGGGTACTGTTATGAAAGAAATGTGATGTGTGTGTACTGTTATGAGTAGAAATGTGATGTGTGGGTACTGTTATGAAAAGAAATGTGATGTGTGGGTACTGTTATGAAAGAAATGTGATGTGTGGGTACTGTTATGAAAGAAATGTGATGTGTGTGTACTGTTATGAGTAGAAATGTGATGTGTGGGTACTGTTATGAAAAGAAATGTGATGTGTGGGTACTGTTATGAAAGAAATGTGATGTGTGGGTACTGTTATGAAAAGAAATGTGATGTGTGGGTACTGTTATGAGTAGAAATGTGATGTGTGGGTACTGTTATGAAAAGAAATGTGATGTGTGGGTACTGTTATGAAAGAAATGTGATGTGTGGGTACTGTTATGAAAGAAATGTGATGTGTGGGTACTGTTATGAAAGAAATGTGATGTGTGGGTACTGTTATGAAAGAAATGTGATGTGTGTGTACTGTTATGAGTAGAAATGTGATGTGTGGGTACTGTTATGAAAAGAAATGTGATGTGTGGGTACTGTTATGAAAGAAATGTGATGTGTGGGTACTGTTATGAAAAGAAATGTGATGTGTGGGTACTGTTATGAGTAGAAATGTGATGTGTGGGTACTGTTATGAAAAGAAATGTGATGTGTGGGTACTGTTATGAAAGAAATGTGATGTGTGGGTACTGTTATGAGTAGAAATGTGATGTGTGGGTACTGTTATGAAAAGAAATGTGATGTGTGGGTACTGTTATGAGTAGAAATGTGATGTGTGGGTACTGTTATGAAAAGAAATGTGATGTGTGTGTACTGTTATGAAAAGAAATGTGATGTGTGGGTACTGTTATGAAAGAAATGTGATGTGTGTGTACTGTTATGAGTAGAAATGTGATGTGTGGGTACTGTTATGAAAAGAAATGTGATGTGTGGGTACTGTTATGAAAGAAATATGATGTGTGGGTACTGTTATGAAAAGAAATGTGATGTGTGGGTACTGTTATGAAAGAAATGTGATGTGTGGGTACTGTTATGAAAGAAATGTGATGTGTGGGTACTGTTATGAAAGAAATGTGATGTGTGTGTACTGTTATGAGTAGAAATGTGATGTGTGGGTACTGTTATGAAAAGAAATGTGATGTGTGGGTACTGTTATGAAAGAAATGTGATGTGTGGGTACTGTTATGAAAGAAATGTGATGTGTGGGTACTGTTATGAAAAGAAATGTGATGTGTGGGTACTGTTATGAGTAGAAATGTGATGTGTGGGTACTGTTATGAAAAGAAATGTGATGTGTGGGTACTGTTATGAAAGAAATGTGATGTGTGGGTACTGTTATGAGTAGAAATGTGATGTGTGGGTACTGTTATGAAAAGAAATGTGATGTGTGGGTACTGTTATGAGTAGAAATGTGATGTGTGGGTACTGTTATGAAAAGAAATGTGATGTGTGTGTACTGTTATGAAAAGAAATGTGATGTGTGGGTACTGTTATGAAAGAAATGTGGTGTGTGTGTACTGTTATGAGTAGAAATGTGATGTGTGGGTACTGTTATGAAAAGAAATGTGATGTGTGGGTACTGTTATGAAAGAAATATGATGTGTGGGTACTGTTATGAAAAGAAATGTGATGTGTGGGTACTGTTATGAAAGAAATGTGATGTGTGGGTACTGTTATGAAAGAAATGTGATGTGTGGGTACTGTTATGAAAAGAAATGTGATGTGTGGGTACTGTTATGAGTAGAAATGTGATGTGTGGGTACTGTTATGAAAAGAAATGTGATGTGTGGGTACTGTTATGAAAGAAATGTGATGTGTGGGTACTGTTATGAGTAGAAATGTGATGTGTGGGTACTGTTATGAAAGAAATGTGATGTGTGGGTACTGTTATGAAAAGAAATGTGATGTGTGGGTACTGTTATGAAAGAAATGTGATGTGTGGGTACTGTTATGAAAGAAATGTGATGTGTGGGTACTGTTATGAGTAGAAATGTGATGTGTGTGATGTAATGGTTGTAATGCAGAGTGAATACATCATCACCAATTGTGATGTAGTTACCGTATGGAATATATTGAATATGTTGATGTTAGTATTGGTATTTTGCTATGCTCATTGTGGATACAAATATTATTTTAAAAAAATATATAAATTTTTTTAAAAATTAATTCTTTTTCAAATGAGAAATGTAACATGAAGTTATTTTTTCAATTTAAAGGGTTGATAAATTTCAAAATATTTGAAAAATAAACTTTTAATTTTGATTAAAAAAATTACTATATAAATTGATTCCGAATTAAATGGAGTAAATAATTTTAATTTACAATTAAATATGCATCATGAAATGGTTACAATTTAGAAAAATAATTTTAAAGTAAAAAAAATATTATTACGTTTTACAGTTTGGGTACAAACATGAAAAAAACATTTTAGAAATAATAACGAAATAATTAAATCAAAATCTAATATCAATGCAAAGAAGAATTTCTTTCGTCGGATATAATTCAAATTGATTTTTTAAAACGAAAAATATATTTTAATTCTTTTAATTAAATTTTTTAATTTTTTAATGATTAGTATTTTTAAACATTAATCATTTTTAAATCTAAATTTTATTTATATAGTTTATGTTCACAGTTATTATTTTGTTATCATATGTTTTCAGAAAACAAAATACATTTTTTTCCAATCAATATAACCGTAATAAAGTTCAGTTACCCGAGCATCTGTTTGTATGTAAATACAACACAAATGTTATGCAACACAATCATCGTAATGGGAAAATGCATGTCCTGGAAGGGGTGTGGGGAGGGGGGTGCTTACCCTGACAGTGACACGCCCCCTGCACCCCCTCCCCCAAGGTCAGGGACCTGTATATGATAATAAAAAACACTACAAAACCAAATAATATAACCATTTTATATTTATTATATTTAATTTTCAGTAAATGATAAGTTAGTGCATTTTTGGCAGGACATTATTACCTGCAGTGGTAGCGGCAGTGTGTATTTGTGCGCGCGCACTTTACTACAAAACTGAGGGTTGCGCGCTAGTTTCTTTAGTCGTGTTTTAGGCCGCTTACTGAACGTACGCTTACTGCAGATGTGCTGCGTTGAAACGCGTGGCTGTCATAGAAAGCTATCCCTCCTCCTCAACTCAATCCTCTCTGTCTTTTCGTAAACATTTACCGGAGTTTCTCTTGTTTCTTACTGACTTTTAAAAGTGTTTTTTTTTGTGAATCGATATTGTAACAAAGTAGTAAGATGGCACCGAATTTGTCCTCCGTTCGTGCTCCGTCGGAAGCTCTCGACAGTTTTCTGGCGAGGCATGATACGCACGAATCCCTGGAAGTGATAAGGAATGAAAAACTCGAAGCCTACGTTTCCAATTTGTCCGCTGAAGAAACAACAAAATCTTTCATGGATCACAGTTTTGTGGAAGAATCTGCACTTGATTTCGTAACAGAAAATCCAGAACACAGTGGAATTCTGATTGATCATCATTCAAAAGTTTCAAAATTAGATTATTCCAAAAAATCAACCGAAACACATCCAACTGGAAAATCTTTGTTCCCAATTCAAGACTCTGTTTCCAATCTACCATCCAATGACAAAATTACCGATCCGAAAATTCTCAATCACAGCGAAAGAGATTTTAATTTCAATGATCCAGAGGAATCTCTCCTCAATCACGATCCTTCCATCCAAGAAGCTTTGAAACATCAACAGGAAGACTTACTTGAAATGGCTCTGAAAGAAACCATATCTGTGGCTAAGGAAGAAGAACAGTGGGCTGTTGTAGAAAAAAGACTTGCTGAAGACCTGTCCTTTGCAAGAGCTGTCGAAGAACTTCTTCAACAAACTGCAGAAGATGATGGACCAGTGAGAATGACAGAAATTGTCGAGGTCGCCCCAATAGTCGACCAGTTAGACAATTTTGATTCGAATATTGAGAATGAACCACAAAATATAATCACTGAACGTTTGGTATCTGATCGCATTGAACCAACCATCCCCGATGTCAAGCCAATTCTGACAAAAAGAACAACAGTTTCCCCACATTCACACATCGATGAAGGTGTTCATTATATAATTAGTTCCAGAGTATCTCATATTCCACCATTTGTGCCATCAACAACAAATACACCAACAGAAAAAGCCACCACTGAAACCACTCCTAGACTTTCCACTTCAAATGTCAAAAGAAAAAACAAACGTTACACCACTCACAAACCCACAGAAAGAGCAGTAGATCTCTACATTGAGCCAACGGGCATTTTGAGAATTCCAGGACATGAGCCAGAGACTCCAGCAGATATTGAACTTTTCCATCACGAACACAGTAAAGAGTTTTTAGAGGACCAGGGAGCGAGGGTACTCAACGATGCCATGAGTGCTGAAGGTAAGAAAATAAATCTAATTATTTATCTATTACAAACTTCATTACAATTTTCCAATCAGTTCGATTAGTAATGTTGATAATTAGGAACATATGTAGCTAGGTACCACTTCCACGTACAGACTTTCATTCCTGATACGCATTCTATGTTTAAACTATTCTAAGGCGCATAAACTATTCAAAGGACGATTATAATTACTTCACCTTGCTATAGAATTTTGAATATCCTACCTTGCAAAAAATTAGTCGTTTACATAACGCTGAGTATGTCCCGCTTCCGTTACGCCGCGAGTGTTTACCCTTTCTTTGACCCTAGTTACTGCGTCCTTGGCCCACTCTATCCTTACTCTCAGATGTCCTAGTGAACTGCATCAGGAGCAGGAAATTGATAGGATAGACTAGTCAGAATGTCTGCATATGACCCAACACCTTCAATGCTAGAAATTAGCAGTAATTAATTGCCCAGAACTTAATCCAATGAGTCACTTGATATAACTAGGTGCTGAATGACTATTTTAGATATTTTTGAGGCAGTAACTTGATTCAAGCAGACTTAATTTATCTGCAGTGTTAAAACACCTTGAATGTACTCTTTCACTTGACATCTTATGTTAATATCTATTAAATGAGACCTAATTAATATGCTGTCTTGGTATTTTCATGATAGACTTATCTTCACCTTTCGTTGTTCTACTTATTTATATTTTCTGAACTCGCGAAATATGTAAGTTTTGTTAAATTATTTAGATTATTTTTTAAATAAATTGTCTTCTTTTCACTAAACAATTTCCGCGTTATGAACAAATAGTGTCCACTTCTCTCACCAACAGTTTCCATTTCTCTCACCAACAGTTTCCATTTCTCTCACCAACATTTTCCACTTCTCTCACCAACAGTTTCTATTTCTCTCAAATGTATCCACTTCACTCATTTCTCTATTTCTAAATCACGTTCTATCAATCTATTTCAAATTAGTTCTGGAAAAACTTTCGTTTCTCTAGTGAATATAATTTAAATAGCAATATTGCACTGGAGAACACAGTGCCTGTAAATAACTAGTTTTACTTCATTTTACTAATCCGTCACTAGGAAGAGGATATTCCATGTTTAAACTCTTCATTATTTTGCTCATTGTTAATAAAGCCTCGTAATATTTTACTGATATTTGAGATTTTAAATAATATTTAATATTTTAAATATCGACTGATTTTGCATGAATGGAGAAAATGATTGATGGAAAGAACGTGATAGAGGTACAGGAAATACCTGTACACTGTGTACAGGGCCTGCACAGTACCTTTACAATGCATGTACATTGTACAGTATATGTACAGGGCCTGTTCAGTACTGTACGATACAAACGTACTTAATATATCTACCATTATTTTACTTAAACAATATCTTTACATCTCAAATTTTTTGCTTTAAGCACAAGTTGCAGTTCTCGGACACTTATTTACTCTCACAGTACTCGTAAAATGGGTGTTAACATACAGGACATGTTAGGTCACTAAGTAATTTCTAAAGGTCAGATTGGTTCATGTCCTATGTTAACACCCACTGTCCGAGTACTGTGAGTGTCCGAGTACTGTGAGTGTCCGAGTACTGTGCGTGTCCGAGTACTGTGAGTGTCCGAGTACTGTGAGTGTCCGAGTACTGTGAGTGTCCGAGTAATGTGAGTGTCCGAGTACTGTGAGTGTTTGAGTACTGTGAGTATCCGAGTACTGTGCGTGTCCGAGTACTGTGAGTGTCCGAGTACTGTGAGTATCCGAGTACTGTGCGTGTCCGAGTACTGTGAGTGTCATTCTTGAGTTTCATTAACTTGTCCTTAGTGGAATATTATTTGTATCTTCTTGCAGAGACAAATTATTCTGAAATTAAGAATTTTTATCAATAAATAATTTATGGATAATTATCAGGAAATCCAAATCATTTAGAATGAAAACAAAATATATTATATTAAAATTTTAAATGTTAAAATCTAAGATTTATTGTATGAGTATAAGTATTTAGAATATGATTATTATTGATGCAAAGTATAACATAACTTAGCACAAAATAAAGTAGAAAGTGAAAATTGCTTCATTTTCTGTTTTTCACAATGTTCTACAGGAGTATGTACAACAGTTCCGTAATATTTTCAACTGTTACTCACGTACAGACGTATGAACATATATTTTATTTATCTGGAGATACTTTTATTCATGTGGTAATTTTGTAGCACAATGTAGTACATACTGTATCTATATTATTATATTGAATATATATTACTTTTTAAAAACTTTAATTTTGTTATATTTTTTAGTTAAATTTCAATTTTGAATAGAAATTTTATATATATTTCTATTTTTATTTTTTCTCGGATATATATTATTTTCCTGAACAAGAATGATAAATACCTTTATAATCATATTAAATTATCACATTAAAGTTCATGCTACATTTGCTACGAGTTATGTAGGTATTAATTAGGCGGAAAACCGTTGATTCATAGTTAAATATTATATCTTTTCCGGCCATTGATATCAGATATTGTGAACACCCTTGATTGAACACTAGGGTGGTGAGTCAAGGGTGATAGTGGTGAATAGGGTGATGAAAATTGGTGAATCTATATATTAACAATTCATCAGAAAATAGGTTTTCATACCCTGGTTGAATATATTCACAAGAACGGAATAATAGGTTAATTTTTTTTTAATTTAATTTTTTACTTAGGTAATTTAATTTTTTTTAATAATGATATAAACTCTCATTTTTCAAATTATTAATGACAATATTATTTATTCATTTACATATTCTGTATCGATATATTCCTTAGCAATAAGTGTTCCGAATTTTGGCCGTAGGTTTATAGTAACGGCACGTAAATATATAGCACATAACAAGGTCACCTATCCATCACATACTCTAACACTGATAATTATTCTCAAATTGCTATTTTTCTGCTAGAATTCTTCCTATTCTTGCGAATTATATTGTGGGATTTATGTCTCAATCGTTTTAGTAATTGTAAAAAGTAACTAATACATACGAGTCTTAATTGAATCCGTATCAATTAACGGAGGAATTAACTAGGCTTATCTGACAGTTAGTGAGTTTTTGCTTGTACTAATGTGCATAATTATAGAGTATAGCTACCTATAAGGTTATTACCATCCATGCATGCATCCTCACTATAAATGTTACCAAACTGTACCTAGACCGTTATTCTATTTTTGAATTATCAAAGTATAGAGGAAAACGCCCTAAATTTATTCGTCAGATGTAATGTAGCATTATAGATGCTGGATAACATCATCTAGATGTTTTTCTTTATAACAATGTATTGATAGTTGCCAAGTGTCGCCATATATGTCTGGAAGTTGTCGCTTGTCTGGAATAAGAAGGTTGTTCAGCTATTTATAGTTTTCAGTACTTTATCATTCATACTAGAAAGTAATAACACTGACACTCCTATTTCCTCAATATACTATCAAATAGTTCTAAAATAGATAGATACTTATTTCCGAAATTAGTTGTTTATTTATTGGTAGTACGTGGTGACAGATTTAAAGTCTGGTAGTTAAAATGAGTCACTGTGAAATTATGAACATTAAAACTATACCCAAGGCAGGAAGGATTTATTCCTAGGAATGTCCCAGGAATAAATCCTTCTTGCTTTCGTAACTAATTATTACTTTGATAAGTAATTAGTATTTAAGTAAGAAAATCGTCAATTGATATTTTTCTATCGATGATTATAATCGATGATAAAAATATAATTTATGTACGATGATAAATAATTCGACGAAAACCCAATCGTAATTTATTATAAAATAGAAAATGTTTCATCTTTCGTCGGACATTACTGACGATACTGTCTGAGAGTATAATATTTCACGATAAAATACTGTAGTATTTTCCGTAATCGATCGATCTGACGATTATCAATCTTTTCCCACCAGGAATAACTATGATTTAACATCACTTGTAGATCAAAAATACTTATGACTGCTTATGATTAATTGTTCTATAGTGATCTATTTACGTCTAGATGTGTAGTTAAAATAGGCCTCTTCAGGTCAATTAGAGGGCGAAAATCATAAGTGATTTCCTTGCATTAGGCTTGAAATTATCAGCACGCCCAAAACCTAACCTCATGTCAACTCTAATGTAAAACTATTTCTAACATAAATCACTAATTACATTAACTTTTTGATTATTTTAAAAGATATACATTAGATAATATGAAGCTAACTATATATATAATCGTCCTGAGTCTAAAAATTATAGTTAAAAAACGAGAAGTAATTTAAAAAAGTACATTTCTGGTACCACATAAAGATTACTATTCAATATGCGTTCAAGTCTTCAATAGACAATAGATACGCAAAGAGAACCACTGCAGATTAGATGTTCTAACCCTTTATCGAATATCTAACCAATATTTTCTTTGACTGATCAAATAATATCACAAACACAAGAAAAAGTTAAAAATTTAAATTTAGGCATCTCTTATTTTAAAATGTGATTTGAAACGAAGAAAATAATATTTTTTTCAATCTTTATGAAATAATTCAATATCTCTGGCTGTCATTGTTTTAATTAATAATGTTTTGGCTAAATAGTCGATTACCGATTGAAATTAATTAATCTCTTTGATTTTTTTTTTAAATTCAAAGTTTAAACACGCTTTTATTATGATTGAGATTATTTTTCTGAAAAGTCAATCCATTAAATGATCTATCTTTACTCCAGATTTTCGTGTCCATTCTTGATACATAAAATTGTTAAGTTTATTTAAATCCTATAATTCATAGAGAATTAAATTAGATTTCTAAATTTGGAAAACACGGATGCTACATTAATTTAGTAAAAAAAATATCAGATTAAACATAAAATATATACCATTATCAGATCTAAACTACCTAAATGTACGCAATTTCATTTTTCCAAGTTTTTGTCCAATACAAAAGATCAAGAATCCAGACGTGAATGATTCTCGTTTGAATAAGAGAAGCCAGTGTCCTTTATCCCTCTAATCTGATTCAGAAACACTTCCTCGCCAATAAAATATACTGTGCAATTGCAGTTGTACAAACACTTCCCGGGATAGTCCAAATATAGTCTTTATGAACTTTAGGGTACATGCTTCACTAGGTAATAAAACGCGACGTTTTCACCGCGAAGTATAGTTTTGAGTTTTAAGATGCGCGGATTTTTAGTCGCTAACTAAAGTGGTAGAACCACCAGGTAGTCAAATTGTCAGTTCATTACTTCTCCAGTAGCTTGAAATGAGTGAAAATCGAACATGATTTTAAAATGGTAAATAATAACCATTACATTAAATTCAAATCTTTTCCATAAAATTTAATTCTTTTTATTTTATTTGTGAAATATAAAAATATATCCGATTCTGAGAAACTGATATACAAAATTACTTTTTATATGTTTTAGATTAAACTTATGATCTAATTTTCAACGCAATGTTAAGAATTGTATTGACTAAAAATAGATCTTGTTTGAACCCTGATCTCGTTACTTACTTAGTGTCTCGAACTGAGGATGAAAACCGGTTTTGCAGAAAAATAAACAATTATGTTCCTCACCGTAAGAGTTCATCCCTAGTGGAATATTATTTGTATTGACTGTAAATAGATATTGTATGAATGTTCTTCACCGCAAGAGTTCATCCCTAGTGGAATATAATTTGTATTGACTGTAAATAGATATTGTATGAATGTTCTTCACCGTAAGAGTTCATCCCTACTGGAATATTATTTGTATCTTATCGCCAAGTTGAAATACTTTACTGTTCAGGACTTATATCACAAACCATAACATAATTCTACTGAATTCGTATTTCTGAATCTATAAACATTTTTTAATGTTTCCTAAAGCTACGATAATCCGTGGGTAAAATCCCATAATGCAGGAACAGTCACAACTAGGAACACATTCCGTGTTCCGTTTCCCCACCGCTGTACCGGACCTCGTGTCAGCCACATTATAAAACGTGGCAACAGTTCCTGGTAGAATTTGGAGAGAGACGGGGAAATTATTCGGGATTTCTTTTTCGTATATAATTTTAAACACCAAAGATTATTTATTATTTGATTCATTCCCTATATTTTTTTTGTTAACGGTTTTAATGAATAGTTTATATAATTATATGAAATTTTAGTTAATTATTTAATTTTTATAGGTTAGAATCGGCCCTTTAAGTTTATTTATAATTATATTATTAATAATTCAATTATATGTCTAGAGAAATATTATGAAATCAGTTTAATTTGAAATCAATTTTATTGAAGAAAAAAACACTGTTAATAGAACTTTTTCACTGCTCAAATAACCTATAATCAATATATTATCAGTTTTATATCATACTTTCTACTTCTTATCAACTGTTCTATAGCATTTAAATATGACATTGAATATAAGTAATAATTACAGGTAGAGGTCAATATGGAGGTTTATTATAACAATATAAACTTTGCTGATTTCAACCCTCTCTTTTATTAATAGGGTTCAACTCCAACCCTTTCTTTTATTAATAGATTCGATCTTCACATTTTTCCAAAACAATTGGAAGTATTTTTGAAAGTTCAAGTAAAATTAATTTTGAATCCTACTTATTTCTCAATACAAAAATACTAAGTACTATATTTACTTCCCTATAAAAATAACTCATATCGCCCATTTGCGAGAACACTGTCGTAACTCCAAAACAGCTATTTTTCAGGAGAGGCATTTTAGTATATGTAATTTACGTACATTTAATGGTATATCGTTAGCCTTTTCAGCGGTCAATTTTTCAGCTATAACATTTACCAAAAAATAATATGTTAGATTTATATGATAACTCGAAAGTACATTTTTTTGTGTTCATGACGTTGTTCTTTCAAATGAGCGACATGTATCGCTATTCTTTCCTTTTTCCGTTGATTTCTTTCCATTGATTTCTTTCCCGTAAGTTATAGTCATTCTTTTCAGTTTCACTGGATAGCCTTGTGTCACTCTGTTCTTTTTCTTCTAATGGTGCACAGAAGGCTTCGTTTTCACGAACATTTTGCGGTGAAATCCGGAATGTCAATTGAGGGAACTCTAATTTCCTTCTCATTTCTAAACTTAAATGTTACTTTGTTATGTAAGCCTTTTGCTAGTTAAAAAGTTATGAGTAGATTTTAGGAGAGGAGAATATTTTGGAGAAGTTTTATTTTAAGAAAAAAAAAATCATAAAAAATAACAATTAAAAAAAAAAATTAATGAAAAATAAATGAAAATTGAAAAAATAGGGATTTTTTAAATATATTTGAACATAACATCGTAAAACATACGGTATTTCACATACGGTATATCAAATACTGTGAATACTGTACAGTGAGGTTGCCCTGTACATTTCCATACCAATGACCTTGCCTAATATGAACAATAGAATGAATTGTAAAGATAACCAGTGAATGGCAGACTGTTGTAAATGATAACCAGTGAATGTTGAAAATGATAACCAGTGAATGTTGAAAATGATAACCAGTGAATGTTGTAAATGATAACCAGTGAATGTTGAAAATGATAACCAGTGAATGTTGAAAATGATAACCAGTGAATGTTGAAAATAATAACCTGTGAATGTTGAAAATGATAACCAGTGAATGTTGTAAATGATAACCAGTGAATGTTGAAAATAATAACCAGTGAATGTTGAAAATGATAGCCAGTGAATGTTGAAAATGATAGCCAGTGAATGTTGTAAATGATAACCAGTGAATGTTGTAAATGATAACCAGTGAATGTTGAAAATGATAACCAGTGAATGTTGAAAATGATAACCAGTGAATGTTGAAAATGATAACCAGTGAATGTTGAAAATGATAACCAGTGAATGTTGAAAATGATAACCAGTGAATGTTGAAAATGATAACCAGTGAATGTTGAAAATAATAACCAGTGAATGTTGTAAATGATAACCAGTGAATGTTGAAAATAATAACCAGTGAATGTTGAAAATGATAACCAGTGAATGTTGAAAATGATAACCAGTGAATGTTGAAAATGATAACCAGTGAATGTTGAAAATAATAACCAGTGAATGTTGTAAATGATAACCAGTGAATGTTGAAAATAATAACCAGTGAATGTTGAAAATGATAACCAGTGAATGTTGAAAATGATAACCAGTGAATGTTGAAAATGATAACCAGTGAATGTTGAAAATGATAACCAGTGAATGTTGAAAATAATAACCAGTGAATGTTGTAAATACTAACCAGTGAATGGCAGACTGTTGTAAGTGATAACCAGCGAATGTGAAACTTTTGTAAATGATAACCAGTGGAAATGATAACCAGTGGAAAGGTTTATCTATGGAAACAGGTGATATGATAACCATTATTATAAAAGACATAATAAGTTAAATGTTAACCATAGAAAAATGGTAACTATTTGTATGTTGGTGTATAAAAAAGAAAAAATGATGATTATACCTAAATTATATTTATCTATAAATTAAATATACATAGTTTTACTGAAATTCATGTATTGAAATAATTTGCCAAATTATGTTTCTCTTCATTTACTTCATAGTTTTGTTATTTTCAATGCAAATATTTTCTTTCCACACCAGAAATTAATTAAAGAGTAATTGCCTCAGTGAATATAGAAGAAATGAATGCTTTTCTGAACAAAAAACTTCCTCTTTCAGTCTTGTGTGCGTGAATTTTACACACACAAATTTTACTCACACAGACTTTACTCACACAGACTTTACTCACACAGGCCGTATCAACCACACACAGTGACATTTTATCGGTCACAGTGTGACTGTTTTCACTGTACTCTTGTTATAGTCTGTACCTACTGTGTTACGTAAGAGAAAAAGAAAGTTTGGGGGAATATGTGTATTATATTCAAATTATCGTTAAGAGATTTAGTAGAGTAGAAAAAGTAAGGTTACATTTTTTTAGAATAGAAAACTGTGCATAGATTTTTTTTAGATCTATACTATTTTTTTTTTATTTATTTTTAGATTTATATTATTTTTATTTGATTTTTTTTTAGATTTATATTATTTTCATTTGATTTTTTTTCAGATTTATATTATTTTTATTTGATTTTTTTTTAGATTTATATTATTTTCATTTGATTTTTTTTTAGATTTATACTATTTTATTTGATTTTTATTCCATTTCTGGAACATTCTTCTCAAAAAAGGCGAAAATCAAGAATAGTCAATTTAATTTACAAGTTTAACAATAAAATACTTATTTTTAAATAATTTTATAATATAATGTCCAATTTGTTTAATTAAAGAAAAAATTGTTGGAGTGTTTTTAACTTTTCTGAATATAGAATTTTTTTAGTAAAGATGGATCTTTTACCTAATAAGAATAGGACATTTTTCAAAAATTTAGATAAAACATTGACCCTAATCACCCTGTAATATAAATACATATATAAACACATAGGCATTTTAATGTATAATTTATAATAATGCATATACTTATTGCTTGACTAATTATGTGTCACTTTTCCTTGAAATGCTTGAACGAAATTACTCGCACTTTCTAATATACATAATACATATTATTTTTAGCAGTAAATGAATGTTTTTCCACTACTTTCATTTCATATCACCATTTCACTAGTCCAAATATTACTGTTTTAAATTATCAATAAAATGATATCTCGATTAAAAATCAGGTTTATCATATTAAATAATATTTTGTAATAATAAATTTATTTTACATATAATATACCACCACTATTTTCTTTCACTTGGACAATGCATTTTTTTCGCACCGGTTTGTAATAGTCTCCCATGTACGAGTGCATTTCTCCAGTGCACTCCATTGAATAAGTGCATTGCACACGCATATTTGGGTCAAGGTGCATCATATAGGTATGTATAATGTATGCAGTGCATAATAGTCACGGTATTGGAGTATGGAACATATTAAGCAATCAACACCTCTCGTTTTCTATGCTATTTTCTTTTTAGTGGATACTGCGTTAGATTTGAAAAATACAAACTAAGATTTGCGCTTCAAAAAAACGTATGCTTCCTTACATATCTAAATTGAAAAATTTAATTTGGTATGTTCATTACTATCTCTGATCCATGATTTTAACAATTTGCGTATATTAATATTAACTTTAAGTTATATTTATTAATTTTAATGATTGTTTTGTTCAATTTATATAATTTAATCCGGATAAAATTATTGAATTAAACTACATGTTCTGTGTTTGAGGAAGAAGCACGTCTGTATCATCTTTATTTATTATACACAAACTCAGTGCTATTCACAACCATGTTTTGACTCTTCATTTCCTGATGTGGGAGACAATATCCCTTTTCTAACTAAAAATAACTTAGATTGTTGTTGAAACATGTGGTTTTGTATTGAGACCAGAACTTGTTTGTACTCTGAATGTAGCCAAACAATCTCACTGTGGTCTACTAACCATTTTTATATTAAATATTGATAAACATTATTGAAAATACAATTAGAAAGGATATTATACAACGTTCTCTCATAAATCATTTGTTATTTGATACCTATACTACATTAAAAAAAGTCTTATTCATTTTTCTTATGAATCTGTTTAAAATTAATATACATTAGAAATATATAAACCAAACTATATGAAAAAAAAATTATAAATAACATTATACCTAACTGAATAACATATATTTCAATAAACATATCAATTATCTAATTAGATCAAACTCTCTATTCAGTAAATTACATATTATTATTATTATGCTTGACTATACTAATTTTCTTCGTTCAACCTTCACTCAAGTATTACCCCAATTACCATATATGCCTTCTTAGAGTTACCCTAAATGCAGTATATTACCCTATAGCTACTATAACTAGTTACCTTAAATGCAGTATATTACCCTATAAGTTACCCTAAATGAAGTATATTACCCTATATATCTTCTTATAATTGCCCAATAATAAGTGTATTGCTCTATATTTCCACTATTTACCCCGAATGCAGCGTATTACCCTATTTGTCTCGTAAGTTCACACTACTTATAGGGTAAAATAAAGACACTGACACAGTTTCCAGTCTTACTTTACGCTTTTGACATTTGCTCTTATAACTTTTGGTTATTCGATTCAGTTACTTTGGCTGTTTTCCCAAAACACAATCTTTTAAAATTATTGCAAATTTGTCATCGTGTATCCAGACCAATTTCAAAATATAACAATTACTAAAGTTTCTTGTTAAAATGGGAAATTAGTAAACTGTAACAAAACCTTTTTTCATTGACTGAACAGGTGGGATTGTAACGGATTCGTAGGCCTGCCGAATTCCTGCCAATTAGCTGCGGATACTTTCAATGCAATATTTTCAGCAACACTGTGTGTGAAAAGTTCAGATGCGCTTGTAGTTAATCACACAATCTAAGATGTACAACTTTTTTATTGATTTAATTGATTTCCTCTGCAATATTGAAATCAGGAAGGAAATGAAACAGTAACAATGTACAAAAAAATGAAAAACACATTTTTAATACCTAATAATAATTAATGGATATTGAACTTTATTTTTCATTAGTGTCATATAAATTCATAATCGAAAATGTTAGATTGAAATTTTTTGAAGATTCTTAATTATAAAAAAAATCTAATTTGGCTCAAAAGATTTTCCTTCTTCAAATTTTTAGACATTTTCCTCTTTTCACTATTAAATAATAATCTTTAATTGATAAATATTGATTAATATTTTAATTTATTTTCATTTATTTTAGTGATTAGATTCACTATAAAATGTTAGTTATATTTTATTCTAATGAAAAATCATCGTTAAACCCTAACTGTTTCATGAGGGTATTTTTTACGGGTATTTTTAAGTTTTTTAAGGGTTTTTTGAGGGTATCTTTAAGGGTATTTTTAAAGGTATTTTAATGGTATTTTGAGGTTACTTTAGGGACATTCTTTGGACATTTTAAGGTTATTATCTTGGTATTGTCTAGGGCACTTGATAGCAGATGACAAAGATCGTTTGTTCAAACATTCCATGTTTGATAAACAAAGCATATTGTCTCCATCTACAAAATTCATGACAATATATCTATGTATTATATCCCGAATAGCAAATAAAAATGTTTAAAGTCTTTATATACGACAATAATAAATCATCAAATCATTAAATAGTGATCGAAAAGGATTAAAAACAATTAATTTTACAGTTATATTATTACGATTGTATTCCATTGAATGATGTTAAAATTACTCAATGATGACTTGCATTTTTTTAACGGTGTTTGCTATATTCTTTAATAATTATTTTTTAAATATTTAGTATTGATAATTAACTTTTATTAAAACTATTTATTGTTTTTCATTAAATAGAAAACAAAAACAAAAAATCATATAGCGTCCATATTAAAAAAAAAAAAGAAATTTGGAGCCGCAGTAAATCGAAAAATAAAGTTTTTGAAAAAAAAAATATTATTATGGATCATAAATAGTTAGTATGCGCAACTATGCTTGTAAATTAAATATACTTTTTATTTAAACTCAATATAATTTCTTTATGTAAATCACTAATAACTTAATGCATACATATATATCAAATATATTAATATGATTGCTCTAATAGCTTCATTCTATCCTTCACCTAACCATTACTATGTTTTAGAATAGTCTCCCCTTGAATTTAGAAAATGCTTAAACAACAAGTGTCAACTGTTTAATTATTTATTCGTACACACTGTTTACATTTGTTAGTACAGACAAGGACGTACTGTTAGACATAAGCAAATCATTCGTAAATGATATGTATTGTGTTGCGGTTTGATGTTATTTATCATCAGTTTGATTTGAACGATCAGTACTTTATTGTATATCATAATTTGAAATAAATAGTTATTTATACATATATTTAGTTTACTATTTATAATCGGAAGACCTTTTTGATCACGACTGATAAATTTGTAATATTCGTTCCTATAATACCTATATATCAATGATATAAATAGAAGTAAGTTTCATATGCATTTCATATAATTAGAATTCACTTTAATGGCACTAATTAATAATGTAGCAGTGACGGAAGACACAGGGACTGGCCTTATTAGATATATGACATGCTTATTAGTTTGCCATGAACTGGGAGTTGTAACTAATACACTTTTATGGAATGAAGCGTGATATATGGATTTACAAAATAATCAATTTATAGTTCAAAAAGTTCAAACAGGAATGATTCATTAACTTAGATGTCAATAGATATACTACATATAAAAATGAGCAGGGAAATATATCGGGTCAACTGAAAATTAATATTGTTTATACATACCACAATAACATTTTTCGAATAATTGTAAGGCTAACTGAAGTATTTTAAAGAATTTACTGATATCATTATTTGATTTATTGTGACGATATAATATATTTGTGATTATTTTTTTAAACACTTCACTACAAGTTATTTCATAATATATTATGTAATTAATCGAATTTTGGAACCAATGTGATTATTTAATGATATTTGATATTTTTATCACATTTTATATTTGTATTATTGATAACTTTGAATTTTCATATGAGTACTCAATATGATCATTTACACATTTGGTAACTATCACACTAGTATCACTCACGTACTTGTTGTTCGGATGGTACTTCTCAAGAGTTCGCTGTATCACGATTACCAAAATTGACTAAAAGGTGGTAGTTTTACCGGACGGATTCTCTTCAATCGTCGCATGGGTTTTCCGAAGGAAGTTCCTATTCCTCCAGAGTTTAGATAATTTGGATTTAGCCATTTTATTCCGTTAAATTGTGATACGAGTTTATTGTATCATAGTATGTAGATAAATCAATGCAATATGAATATACATTAGATATGGGATTATATTAAAATCGAATAGATATAAATTATTATTTACTGTGATAATTACTTTACAGTTATCTTATCTGTTCAATATAAAGTGGCATTGATAATTTTCTTTAGACAGTGATTATTATAGCTATTCATTTGGAAAAAATAGAATAAAATTTTCATTCAAGTTATAATGTTTGAAATATTATATAAAATGAATTATTTATTATTTCAAATATTTTAGTTACATAATAGAATATTTGTAAACATATGTACTAAATTGAAGTAGGGTACTATGTGATATCACATATGGATTATTTAATGATAATAAGTAAAGGCTTATTCAAATCTATAATATGGTATTTGATGAATTTACGGGCACAAATTCAATTATATAATCTTGTAATTAGACGACATGATTTACCATTTTATAATTCATTCAACTATTACTATTATTTCATATATAATTTCCATGGAGCCGTAATTTTTTTTCCGATAAAATCTGAATCTTTTTTCGAATCGTAAATCTATTTTTCCGATTTTCAATTGAGGATTTTATTTTACTTCTAAATTTACTGATATAAGCTAATGATATATACTAATTGAATTTTTTAGATTCTTTTAATAAGTATATTATTAAATGTTTATTACCATGCTATTGAATTTTGTGCTTTATTAGCTATATATTTCGATGTAAATAATACCAGGAAATTCTTACGTTCCATTCGATATGTATTTCATTTTTTTATGGAGACAGAAATACTCTTGAACGTTCACCTCAGCTTTCCAAAATGGGACCTCCCTTTTCCTGGTTTTCCCAGCAGACCAGTTCAAAGTCCACATTTTATGCATGATGAATCATCACGAACAGACTTTATCAACAGTCATTGTTTGCTCTGTTTGCAGTTTTGTTTGAAGAGGTATTAGTGACTTTGATAGGGTTGTTTGTCACGCCAATAGTTTAAATAAATCCCTTATTGGTTTATTCTGACCACAGTACGTACTTAGGAGTGGATGATGCGATATGTTCTGCGAAAAAGAGCCGGAGAAATGCGACTGAAAATGTTTTACAAATATGTAATTTGTTTTAGTTTTTGAGTGTGGGTAACTAAACTATATGACATGAAAGTTTATATACATCATTTAATATGAGTTTTAAATAAATATGAATTTTTTAACATATTTCTGAAACAAATTCTGTTGAATTGATTGTTAAATATTTGAACTACAGAGTGAACAAGAAAACCAAAATGTCCAGTGGTAAGAATCTTTCTATATACAATATTTTCGACTTGTGATATTTATACGTAACGCCATTGATCTTTTCGTTGAAAATTTGCCTGCATTTTCAGACTTAAAGTTACAGTTCCACGAAAGAAATGAATGGATGTTTACTTTGTGCAAATAATCCAGATGTATAGTGTATGTTCTGAGAAATTGTCTTTTATATCACTCCATATGTAGATTCGCAGAGAAAAATTTCACAGGAGCTTGCTAGCTCTGGTCAAACAATAGAACCAAATTTTTTTTTTTACCTATGATATTTAAGTGGAAGATAGTACAAAGGATTTGTAAAAAGAAAATAGGTAGAAACTAGAAAAGTATTAATATGAACTGAGTCATCTATCACCATTTGGTTTACAGAGCTAATAAATAAAGCTACTCTTAAATACAATCACCTGCCATCGAATATAGTAACATAGTCATATTAAATTAATTCAAAATGATAATCAACATTTCTATCTATTCTTTTAAGTTTTCCTACAAAAAAATTTCATTACTAATCATATCATTTTGCATCAATCAATTTATTCCTATGATAATCAATTATTTAAATCTTTTGAAAGCTGTTTTGTAATGTTCACAGTTTTTCTATTTTACACCCAAATTACACGTTCTTTCAAAACATACAGTATCCAGTGGTTAAGGGTTAAGTACATGATAACCTTCTAAAGTTCTGTCAGTCTGCTGTTCATCCTTTGTTTCGAGTGACTTAAATGATCACATGGACGATAATGGGTTACTTCTTGCTGCCAATTGATGATTCACGTTCTGAACTATCCACTAGCTGGAGTCACGTTTGATTGGGAAGACCGTTTCTTAAACGCAGGGAACCACGTGTATTTTAGTGGTTGGGAACACGTGTATTTTAGTGGTTGGAACACGTGCAATTGTGTATTTCTTTGAAATAGAACACAGTTTGCCTAGATTGGTGACAGGAATTTTCCCGAGTGGAATCATTCCCCGGCAGAATTTGTTTAATCAGTTTGTTCAAGCTTGTCATGGTTTTCTAATTGAAATCAGTCTGTTTCACGTCCTTTAATTAGATGTAGTGATAAAACAATATTCTTAAATTGAACATGTATTCAAATATGATTGAATATTTTAATTTAAATATTAAAAAATCAAGCAACAGTTTTCTAACATATGTTGAAGAATAAATTAATCATTCGAGCATATATATTTTGGTCATGTATTTAAAAAAATATAAAATAACCGAAATAATGAAAAATAAATAATTTGATAAATTATACAAAAAAAAAATATTAAATCAGATTATCTGCACATAATATTCTTACTAAAGCTTCTTTCCAAATAAAGTTTTGAAGATGATGTAAATAAATAAAATAGTTATTGAAGAACTGAATGACACTGCAAAGTCTATTAATATTTTGCAACTCATTGCTGGTTTCTGCAACTCATTAACCTTTCAAGCAACTTTGTCAAGTACATACCTATTATATAATTAAAATCATTGAAGGGCAATAAAGGTAAAGAACCTATCTAACATTTGTGAGTTGTAAACTCTTTACTCTTTTTATTTTAAATAGAGAAATATTTTTTTTTTACCAAAAAAAATTGTAAATAGATTCTTCATCTGATTTGTCTACAGAAAAATTGTCAAAATGTTAGGTAGGTCTTTACATTATTTGTACTTCTATTTATTCATTTATTTTGCACAAACCTGAAACATCTTCTATTTTAGAGGTCGAGGACACTAAAGTCTAAAACTTGTCTGTGAACACCTTTTTTCTTCACATTTTTGTCGCTGCTGACCTTGATCTTGAAATAGGATGAGGATGGCCTTGACAGTGAAGCATTTCAGCCCATCCCTTACAAAGTAATTGGAAAATGTGTTTAAAATATTTAATTGCGTTGGAGACTTGTTGTTGTCAAGGAAATAGAGAGAAAAATGTAGTGAAATGCAAAGGGGAGCCGTGTTTTGATACTAGAAAACGGTATTAATCTGCTATTGAAACCATATTTTCTTTATTGAAAAAAACAAAATATATGGTGATAAAATCATAGTTTTCATCATTCTAAACCATGTTCTTTGTTATATACTATATTTAAATGCTTTTTAACAATATATCTATGCTTTTTAAACCATATTTTTGCCTATAAGATCATTTCTCTTGTAATTATGCCATATTTCTATACTAGTAAATACATATTTTTGCATTAAAACAACATATCTAAGCGAGTAGGTAATATATCATTGTTTTTTGATGGAAAGTATGGAATTATTTTTCCAAATCCTAAATATTCAGATCCGGTAATTAGGTTTTCCTCTCACTGGCTAAAGTTATAATCTCATAGCAAAACATTGCAGTCCATACCATCCGGTGGAACAAATATTTAAATCTGAGGTAACGCAGAGTCATATCCTGTGTGTAATTATCGCACTGTTTGGTCATTAGAACCAGTATATGGTGAATAGGTACCATAATATATCACATGGTCATTAGAACCAGTATATGGTGAATAGGTACCATAATATATCACATGGTCATTAGAACCAGTATATGGTGAATAGGTACCATAATATATCACATGGTCATTAGAACCAGTATATGGTGAATAGGTACCATAATATATCACATGGTCATTAGAACCAGTATATGGTGAATAGGTACCATAATATATCACATGGTCATTTAAAACCAGTATATGGTGAATAGGTACCATAATATATCACATGGTCATTTAGAACCAGTATATGGTGAATAGGTACCATAATATATCACATGGTCATTTAAAACCAGTATATGGCGAATAGGTACAATAATATATCACATGGTCATTTAAAACCAGTATATGGTGAATAGGTACCATAATATATCACATGGTCATTTAGAACCAGTATATGGTGAATAGGTACAATAATATATCACATGGTCATTTAAAACCAGTATATGGTGAATAGGTACCATAATATATCACATGGTCATTTAGAACCAGTATATGGTGAATAGGTACAATAATATATCACATGGTCATTTAAAACCAGTATATGGTGAATAGGTACCATAATATATCACATGGTCATTTAGAACCAGTATATGGTGAATAGGTACAATAATATATCACATGGTCATTTAAAACCAGTATATGGTGAATAGGTACCATAATATATCACATGGTCATTTAGAACCAGTATATGGTGAATAGTAACCATACTATATGGTATCAGGTCATTTAGAACCAGTATATAGTAAATAGTTACTATTCTATATGGTATCTGGTCATTTAGAACCAGTATATGGTGAATAGGTACCATAATATATCACATGGTCATTAGAACTAGTATATGGTGAATAGTAACCATACTATATGGTATCAGGTCATTTAGAACCAGTATATAGTAAATAGTTACTATACTATATGGTATCAGGTTATTTAGAACCAGTATATGGTGAATAGGTACCATAATATATCACATGGTCATTTAGAACCAGTATAGTGTGAATAGTAACCATAATATATGATATTTGGTCATTCAGAACCTGTATATGGTGGAAAGTAATCAAACTATTATGACATCTGGTCATTAAGAACCAGTATATGGTTAATAGTAACAATACTATTTGGTATCTGGTCATTTAGAACCAGTATATAGTGAATATAACAATATTTTTGAGAACTGGTCATTCATAACCAGCGTACTTATATAATAATCAATTTATTCAATACCGAATAAATAAAAATAAATGTACAAAAATAACAGAATTAAATTAGTATGTCTTGGATTTTTCTTAATTTTCATATTCATTGAATATTGGTTAGTTACGTTATTCAATTCATTGAATTAATAATAAATACTCATTAAGCATTACCGAAATATTTAGAGTAAACAGGATGTTCTCAGTTGAACGGAAATAATGATATAATTATGAAATAAATAATGCGAGTGGAATATTTCCACAAATGAATGGAAATTATTATTGTTGCTAGGAAAGTTAGTTGACTATAGTATGACTCATAGACGTGATGTACATACGTGGCAATCGCTTAATCTTAACTAATTAGAATAATTATTATTCTGATCACTGTATGACACTAATTAGGTAGTTCAATAAGAAGGTGTTCTGGCAGTGTTCTGTCTTCAGTGTCTCAAGAACACTGAACACTTCTCATCGGCCAGGGGTAACTCCTCTGATTTCTCCGGAAGAGATTCGCTTAATTCATGGTATACCTTTTGCTGCAACAGAAAGAGATATATTTATATGAAAATGGAACATTATCTATCAACTTTACGCTATTTATTTCATTTCAGATCGTTCATATAGAGATCCACAGCATACAATGACTATATCCGTTTTAGAACTCATACTCGCCAACGTTGTCCTATAATTAAACATAACACACCTTCACTATTATCTAATCCATACAATTTAAATAAACTCATGAACGACTTCTGACAATTGATGAAAAGAGCAAGCACAATTCATAGTGTGTGAACAAAGTAAAATCAATTTGAATTCTCACACGTAATACCTATACACGACAGTCACGCAATAAAATATTGTTTGAGAAAGGTCAAGTTCCCCTCATTGAAGCACGTAATGGCTCCTACTGAATTTCCTCAAGAGGCGCCTGTAACCACTGACAAGGATTGGCATTTGCTGAAACAACTTAGTCCTGATGGTACCTACAGCAGTGTAGGATTGTTAGGAATAGGAGACTCTAATTTATGGGAATGTAACAGTAACTACCTGAAGTCAACATAGTGTTCCTTTGGGCGTTAATTTAATACTTTAATCATGTTTATTGTAAATAATGTAACATTATTATTTATATACTGAAATTTATTCATTTTTAAACCACGTTCTATTTAAGGGAGACTATACTATTAATTGTATAATCCTTACCACAACTGTATACGGTATATCACAAGATTGACTTCCATATTCCATTTTCATTCTCTTAGATTAACTCAATTAGTTCATTCCTTAAGTTCATGTAGAAATTGCATATTACCTTACCTAGTTGAAAACTATCAAATCTAATCTTCCTTTTTGTTTATTTCCAGGTGCGACAGCAGTGATTCTGTCAAGCATGTGCTTACTGTTCATAGCCTTCATAGGCATCGCCTACTTCTTCACAAAGCAGAGGAAGAACAAATTCATGGCCAAAGTAGCGGCTGATATCGAAAACCAGCGAGAAAAGTGAGTCTTGAATAACAGTTCCCTAACTTACCTGAAATTGTGAATGGTCGGTCATTGCTTGAACTAAGAAAGTGAAAACTGTCTGAGAATTCGCATGCGTGCGTTGACTTGACCCTAATTCACACAAATTATATGTAATTGCAAGAAGAATTATATACACACTAATGTTTATTATTCAGTATGTAAAGCTCATGTGTATATTTACACCAGGTTAGTACAAATTTGTAATATGGTAACCATATATCTTTCTATATGTCCTGTAAATCAGGAAGACTAAATTCAAACTAGCTTAATTCTAACACTGAATAAGTGACATTATATCATTGATATCACGCCATATCTCACTACTAATATCTCCTAAGTATCACCCACTAATGTTCTCTAACCGCATACCATTCATCACTCATAAAGCCCTAAACTGAACGGTGGAGTCAAGAAAACTCAGTCTTACACGCCAGCGAAAGTCGTCAGTTTCTACACTCAGTTTTCAACAGCTGCTTAGATTGGTAAGGTTGTGTAAGTGTGAGGGAATAGGGGTTGCAGTACTCGGGAAGTGGATGTTTACATGGGGTCTTGAACCAATCCAATTGACATATAATATCCTATGGTTACTCCCTACTTTCCGTGAACTGACTGGAAATATGTTTTCGAAATAAGTAATGTTGAAGCCATTGAAAATAGATCTCTCTTAATTTTACACAAACTGATCAATGTTCAACATATCTACCTAAATAATATTGATCGATAATTACTGAATACTTTATATTGTGGATAAGAATAATAGTTTGCTTATTGTTCATCACAGACCTTGAAATGTGGAATAGAGAGAACCATATAATATAACAGTTTCGCATTATTTTGTTCAATTATTGTAATAGTTTAGTTTCCGTACAATCCTAGGTAACAATTGCATGTAAACCTATCGATGAAAGTTTTAACATAATGTATAATGTGTGTAACCAATATGAATGATGGTTACCTTCAAGGCAAACTTTCAATAATCTGAAAGGATAGCTTTACGGTTTGTATAAACAATTGTTAAAGAATGCATGTTGTCTATTTCACTTTATTCATTAGAATTCAGTTTACGCAATTAGTTTTCACCTGTTTATTCATTTACACAATTCATTATTGCACCTAAATAGTTTCGCACCGCAACTTTCTCTTCTCTCCCTCTAGGCACTTGACAACCGATGGAGGAAGAATAGTCTACAACTTGCAACCAGCCCCAACTATGTCCTTAAAATCAACTCCCATCTTCAAAAGAAACCAAAACAAATTCCAAACCTACAATCCGAACCTCAACACTGATCTGATGTCAACCAAACCTAAGAGCAAACCATCCACTCTCTACCCCTCTACACTCATCACAAACGAGAACATGACATCGGAAAAAGCTGCTCTTGCAGCAAGAATATCGGAGAAAGCTAAGATGGCTGAGGCCAGTTGCTCTGATAAGCCAAAGATGGCTGTTCGATCACCTTCAAAGAGTTGTCCACTTCCCAACTACAAAGAGTGAGTAGATCTACGTTAGCGGCAAATATTCCTGATGCGGCAGCTTTTAGTCTTCAACAATTTCAGCAACTAACAGTTAATGAGCAACTTCTAATCTTCAACAGCTTCAGCAACTAACACTTAATCAGCAGCTTCTAATCTTCAATAGCTTAGCTTTTGGAACTAACACTTGATCAGAAACGTCTAATCTTCAACAGCTTCAGCAACTAAGACTTAATCAGAAACGTCTAATCTTCAAGATCTTTAGCAACTAACTCTTAATCAGAAACCTCTAATCTTCGAGATCTTTAGCAACTAACACTTAATCAGAAACGTCTAATCTTCAACAGCTTCAGCAACTAACACTTAATCAGAAACGTCTAATTTGCATCAGCTTCAGCAACTAACACTTAATCAGCAACTTCTAATCTGCATAAGCTTCAACAACTAACACTTAATCATAAACTAATACGGGCTTTTTAAGTGTTAACATATTAACTTAAATGATTATTTTTGTTCAAATATTTTGCCAATGTTTTTTATTGGAATCTACCTAACTAATTCTTAAATTTGACTTACAATTTGATAGATTATTGATAGAATTATAGAAATTTATAACAGGTTAGTGAGGAGGAATTTTAAAAAGTGGAATTTTAGAAATATAATAAAATGAAAGTGTGAACTTTAAATATAATTATACTTTTTTAATAAATTTATCGCATCAGGTATTCTTTCTCACTATTAATTAGATTATTTAAAGTAAAATACAAATGAAATTATATTTGAATGAATTAGTTTGAAACATTTGTTTGTATATACGACAAACTTTTTATGTATATCGTTTCACTCTCAATAATTATTTTAATTTTTTATTGATAATCAAACATACGTCTGGGGTCAACTTTTTTCTAACAATACTAACTATGATTGTGCTTGTTCTAATTAATTATTTTTAATATAACCTAAGTTACTTTAGAATTACACAACCATATTTTTTTTAGGTAGACATTAATATATTTAATGATAAGGTTCTATGATTAAATTTGATTTTTTTTTTTGACTTTCGCAATAACCCTTCAAAAGTTACCAGTCATCAAATTATTCATCCACAAAATCATCTTCTTTTCAGTACCATTTTCAAAATTCACTTTTCTATCTCTCATGGGTTTTAAAATAAATATTATGGTTTTGGGACAAAGTCCCATATTAAGTTCAAAAAATTTACGCAACATATTATTTTTTCGCTTATTTTTGCCTCTTGAAATCTGTGAAATCATCAAAACATGACTAGAGGAAATAATATCACACCAAATAGAAAATAAAGTTCATCTTATTATTTTCTTCTTTAATTATTTATAAATGTAGAAAGAAACATCAATTTTGTCCCAATATTGGGACAGTTTTTCCTGAGAAACGTTGCCACTTTCCTTATCTGTAAAATTTAAATTTATTGCTTGGAAACAATAAACACACTATAACCTAACCAAATTACAACAGTTCGGGTGGAAAACACAGAATGCTGTTACTCTTCATAAATTGGATACTTAATTAATAAATATTAAACCCCAAAAAAACATTTGGATATTGTATAAATAATAATTAAATCAGAATTATTAGCAAACACATTCAAATGTAAAGGACAAAACTGATGAAAAATATAAAACTTTTCGATTACAAAAGTTTTTATCTTTCATTATTAATTTAAATTATATTAAGAAATGTTCAATTAGCCTGCCTCTACTTGCCAAAAAATAAACTTAACTAAATTGAAGAAAATATATTGAATAAAATCCCCCCCCCCCATTTCAGTAAATCTAAACGCACGTCATTCTGGACTAATAACTACATTATTAATATTTTTCTTTTAGATTTCTAATGAGCGAATATTATTTGGACAAAAACGCAATTCAAAATATTCAAAGAACATTTCAGTTCGAGCATTAAAAAAGAATTCCTCACATCTTAATTTCCATTAAAAATAATATAATCTACACCATTTCAGGACCCAGGGCTACTCCACAGAGCTCAGTTTCAGTCCCACCATTACCCCCAATGGTACCATCCCGAGAACCCCCGCCTCTAGAGGCAAACTTTTCTTCTCCCTCTCATATGACACTCTGAGGGAAGCCCTTCTACTGCATGTACAGCAAGCCAGGTGAGGGACAAATGTGTACTTTAGGGACTTTGAATCTATAGTGAACTACTCTATAGTGAACTACTCTGTAGTGAACTCCTCTATAGTGAACTCCTCTATAGTGAACTGCTCTTTAGTGAACTCCTCTATAGTGAACTCCTCTATAGTGAACTCCTCTATAGTGAACTGCTCTGTAGTGAACTCCTCTATAGTGAATGAGTTAGGATGTAGCTAATATGTCTTATTGATGGTAAATTTTTCTTACCCAAACGAATAAAGATTCAACGAAAACTCAATCATAATTTATCAAGAATTTTAAACATTCTCTTGAACAAACAATCTTAAAATTAAGATATTTTAAGATGAAATAAAATCTATTTTTACCGTGTATGACAATAATAGACAAATTTTCAGACTGGGAAATTATTTATTGATATTGTAAATTTAACATAATACAAACAAGAAAAAAAACAATTTAATTGCTTTGTATCATTTTGGCCGATTAGGTAAAATCTTCATTGTGGATGTTATTTGTCATTTTTTTATATTCAATTCGTAATCTAAGTTCTAAAAAAACTATTCAAATCAATTAATTTAAATAATTGAATATTTTCAACCATAATTACAATTTAAAATATTCAAACGTATACACATTTCTGTTTGAACGTTTTAAATATATTCATCTCATATCATTTTCTATTAAATATTCTCTAATACTCACGGAATAGGTCCAAAGGTTCCCATTAACGAAAAGTGTTTCCAATTGATTTTCTGGTACGGAACTCTTCGTATAATTATACCTGTAATGACTTCCGTGCTAAAACTAAATGTATTCCTTCGAGCTATTTCAATTCATACATTTACCTACCATATAGCGTGAAGTACGGAAAATGAATGAATTATTACTTCGTACACAATCAATTATTCAGTTCACTTTAATTTATGAAACACATGATAAAAACACTATTTCTTTTAATTTTCATGGAAGACATCATTTTCTCGTAAGCCAAAATCACGTCTTCTAACCGTGACGTCCAATTTTAACCAACCAATAGCACGTCTTCTAGCCGTGACGTCAATTTATCACCAACCAATAGCACGTCTTTTAACCGTGACGTCATACTCTCACCAATCAATAGCACGTCTTTTAACCATGACGTCATACTCTCATCAACCAATAGCACGTCTTTTAACCGTGACGTCATACTCTCACCAACCAATAGAAGTCTTTTAACCGTGAAATCGTTTACTGTTGAGGAAACTCAGTCCGTAAAATGTCATGACTCAATACTAGCTTCCGGATTCTATTTTTTGGTAGTTATAGGATGTTCTTTATAGTCATTACAAGTATTAGGTAATTACTGCAGGCGTTATTGTATGTAATTAAGATAGAATCACTCCTATGTTTTGAGAATAGGAAATAATAAATGATCAGGATAATAATGTGTTATTAATATGATTAGGTTCCTATGGAGCAGGATGGATTGATTATGTAAGATTTAAAAATAAACTCCTAATTTAACCATGACAATATTAATGAAATGAATAATGTATTTAACTCGCATATTTTGAAATTAGTGTATATTTCGAAGTAATATTATAAGTCACGAATATCAAAGAAAACAAAATGAAACTATTCAATGGTTATACTCTATACTGCACCCATTTGTATCGTTATTATGTATTGATAAACAAATTTCACGTGGATAAATTGATGCCTTTTTTTCAAACTTTCAATAGATTAATTTCCAACATTTTTTACGAAATATATAGAATGGAAACGATCCCAATTACAATTTCGAATGTATTATTTTCTATAATAATAATTTAAACACAGAAAACCACTTCAAAACTCGAGTACATTTTATAATCCAGGTCCTTCATTACTCGAGTGCTTCATAACTCAGAACTTCATAACTCAAGAGTTATACTTTTAAACTAAAAACAAACATTTTTTCCAGGTTCTCTCAAGTCAGATCTGCAGGCCGAGTGTGTGTGGAGGCCTGTATTCTCACAGCTAAGAACGGTCTGCACACCAAGGCGAGGACTGACGTCACCACAGCCACTCAGGGGCCTGTCTTCAACAGTAGAATAGCTTTCCAGGTGAGTCAAGAATTCTAATATTTGCAGGGAACACAGGGTGAGCCATGTTCAAGAACCTGCCAGATGCTATGCCAAGTTTGAGCTAAAATTTAATAAAAATTCTGAGCGAAGCCAATTTCATCTAGTAAAGGATTTATCTACTTCTTAGACCCTTTTCTCAAAAATGTTGGGTAATTCTTTAACTTATATTGATTCATATTGGATAATTAAGAAAATGTTATACTGTTGGGGCAATAGAAAATTATGTGGGATCCTCCATTTCTTTTCTATGACCTCCTCATAACTATCTGAAATATGGGTAATCTTCTTGGACTCATTTTAGCGAATAACTTCAATTTGTGTTTTCACAAACAATGTTGGTTTAGCCCGTACGTTGGGGGTGGCCTTATTTTGGGACAGCAATATGGATACAGGCAATTAGCGAGCATCCGTGTACGGGTAAATGATAGACCAAAATAGAAAACAATATATTCACAGCAAGTCACAGCTCAATGTCCTCAGTAACCAAAATATAAAATTGACATACAGAATTTTTTTGGCAGATTAACTTCATTCTTATGATTTTTACTTGTAATACACATAGATTTGCAATAATGGATTGGTAGTGATTGGAGTAAAGTTTACCTGATGATATTTTAGAAATTAAAACGCTTGGGTGATTAATTTTCTCCTAACCTAGTTGTGAAACTTTCCTTTAATTTTATTTAAGTTTAGTTGATTTATGTACTAAAATGTATCCATTTAACCCCCACAGATTGCTATGGGTCATCTTGACGAGCTTTTACTGCGTCTGACCCTGGTCTGCTGTGACTATGAACAACCTGAAGGAAGTGACCTGAACACTTTGGGGTCAATTATCCTTCCCCTGGTCACTTGTGACCTCACGCAGAAAATTACTCTTATTAGGGACTTCAACTGAATCCTTACCTGATGATACTGAAAATTCTAGAAATTGAGATTAGTACAATAGTTTTTTAGTACAATATTTACCTTGCTTATAGCTTTATATCTATTGAAATGAATAAAAAAATTAATGCTAATAGAATTGTGTTATGATCTAATTGAATTTTGTAAATAGTTATATTCTCCTCGGCATTTGTGTAGTATTTTAAGTCCATTATTATCTCTTTATTATTAATTATACAACGGAATTACGTTCCTAAATGTGTCCTAAAATGATTGATGTATTAGCACAAAAAAATATTTAATATGCACTAAATTATTTATTCAGTAATTTATGATGTATGTAATTACTTTTTATTTTATTTAATGATTGTATTATAATCTATTCAAATACTCCTTATTTAATATCTATACAAATTATTCAGTATGGTTTCCCAGAGAATTTTGAAATTATTTTCTTTGCAGATCGTTTTCTATTTTTTGGGGTAACTATTTAATTTTGAATTATTTGAATTTATTTGTATTTTGTCCGACATTTTTGTAAATTAACTTGTATACATAATGCAATATGAGTTAAAAGTATTAAAATATATACCAACCAGTATTTTGTAATTTATATCTTCGTAATTGTATGCATGTGTACACTATATCTTCATATATAATTATCTATATATCTATTATATTCCAATGTAATTGAAAATAAATAAAATTTCAGCAGCAGCAACGGTAGTATTGATGACCTATTTAGCCCTTTACTAAAAATATTAAGTTAAATAAGTAAAAGTGGAATCACTACCATTAATGATTACTATCATATAGTATCAAACACTCCGATAGGGAGAGCTAATTGGCTAAATTTTCTTCTAAACAAACAAGGGAAGATTCTGTTTCAGAATCTATTGCTCCTTGCATTGGGATGAGTCTTCCATATACATGTTTTTGGTAGCATCGTAGGTTTTACGAGTCCAGGGCACCAAAACATCATTCAAAATCTTCACAAACTCCGCTGTGTTGATTATCACAACTATACAAAAATCATCACAGAATTAGTTTTTTTTGTTAAGCATCACAGTAGGAACTTCGGATGGTCACAGGTAATAACTTACGTGTTCTGAAGATTTTCTACCTGATCAATAATGATAAGTCTTATATCGACAACAATGCTATCTTGTCTTTTTGATTTTTGAGATGATTGAGAAAGTTTGAAGATCTTTTAAACCTGATGGTTCTTTAGCCATCAGTGAGGAGGTTTCTGTGTCTCCTGACGTTAAACTTCATCACAAGGTCTTCATTGACTGTTCTGCTGATGCCAGTTTTGACATCAAATGAGTTGGGTCTGCCTTCAACGACTTTTTCAGTCCCGTTAGAAAAGTTTGGGTAGAGTGACCAGAATAATTTAAAAATATAAAGCTGAATGAATACGAAATGCAAGAAATAAAATATCATACCAAATTAAGCTTTACATATAGAATTTTTTTAGGTTTCACATATAAAATCAAAAATGTGGGATCGTTTTATAACTTGGAACTTACTCAATACCATCTCGAGAAAACTAATAATTGCATGTGACAACAGATTAAGTTCAATAACTAGTAAGATATGCGTGGTCATGCAAATAGTTATGTTGATCTTCTTCATTATTGTTAAAATAAAAACAGTTTCAAAATATCACTTTCTAACACACGCCACACCTTGCATCTCAGAAATACTAATTCGTACGAATGGAATATATCTCAACTGATCATTAATATATTCAAAATAATTTCATTTGTTTTAAAATTGAAAGAGATTTCTTCTTTTTAAAGTCTCACTATATACCACGATACCACGTATAAAAGTCAATTATAATTAACTTAACCCTAGTAACCTAGCCTTTAAAAGTTAGCTCAGTAACCTAGGGACTGGTCCGTGCACGCCAGTCCTCATTAAATCTGATATAAAATCTTACCAAATTGATTCTTCAATATTTTCTCTTCATAAAAACCTTCATTTGATATTTACACATCCATTGATAAACACCAAAGAATAATTATAAATTTAAAATAAAATTAACAAGCAAAGATAAGAAACTAATTTTCCTACGTTTTCTAACTATTTATGCAAAAGCAATTTTCACCACCCATAAAATCCTTATAACATTTGCAAAAATGAATAAAACTTTAGGAAAACCTAACTGTAGATGGAGAAAGGTTGAACAATGAAAGAGATACCAGAAATTAACATGTACGTTCAATAGTTTTTGAAATATACTAACTTAAAGTTATGTATCGGTTTTTTCTAGACACCCTATATAATTGAATAAATGCTCATTATTTATGACTATCTTGTCATCTATCACCTTATTTTTTGTATAATCGTATGTATTTATGTTGAAAAGTAAAAAGTCTTCCAAATAGGTATGAAAATAAAATTATTAATATTTTTTCATGAGGACTGGTGCGCCCTAGGTTACTAGGGTGTAGGTAGATAGTAATTATATTAATGCTCTAAATTGTTAATATTTCTTCTGTAAAATCAATGGTCCCTCCACAAAAAATCTGTAATGATTTAAATAATTTATTCGATTGATATTCCTTCCATATTCCTTCATCCTTTGGATGTCCTATGCAATTAGTATTCCTTAATTATTCCATTGAGTCGAATCTGCCTGTTCCAAGAGATGTTTCATAGTGATTTATGAGTTTATTCCACAAGTGTCACGAAATGACATTTCCTCATTATCAAGAAATGATCATGATGGCATTGATTTTTTTCTCGGGATATACATATAACGGATAAAATTATAAATTATAAATTTAATTGGGAAATGAATATAGGGTGGTCCAGAAAAAGCGCTCTTATTTATTGTTCATACCAAAGTTCTTATTTACATTTGAAAAAAAAATTTCAGGTAATACGTAGACAACAGACCAGAAGATTCTTCTGACGTCAATATGGATCCAACTACGCAGCAGTGGATGAAAATAATCGAATCGTACTTTGCCACAAAATCAGTTCTTCTGACGCGGTGGCAATGAGGAGATATTTTGGAAGGAATAATGTACCTGATAGGACAATTAAACGGTTGGTTGGCAAATTTAAGGAGATAAGAAGTGTGGCAGATACCCATAACGGCCACAGTGGTCGACATCGCTCAGCCATCATTCCTGAGAGTATTAAGATTTGTGAGAACGCAGTGAGGAATCCTCCACTGAAGTTGCAGACTTGCAGTGAGTCTTGTCACTAAAGAAAATCGTACCCAACAAGTGATGGTTATTTTGAATCCTTTGACTGATGTTTTCACGTAATGTTTCTTGTTCTGCTTTAATGCGATCAGTTGACTTTGAAAGACCTGAGTTTTGTAGATAAAGAACTTAAGGTCATAACAAGGAATATTCATAACAGATGTTCTCGAAATCTGGGGGATTCCTCGGGCCGTTCTCATAAATATGAATATTCTCAGCTAGGAATGATGGCTGAGTGATGTCGATCACTGTGGCCGTTATTAGTATCTGCCACACTTCGCATCTCCTTAAATTTGCCAGCCAACCGTTTATTTGTCCTATCAGGTAAATTGTTCCTTCTAAAATATCTCCCCATTGCCACCGCGTCAGAAGAACTGATTTTGTGGCAAAGTACTATTCGATGATTTTCATCCGCTACTGCGTACGTAGTATTGCCTGCAGCTAGAACTATATTGATGTCAAAAGAATCTCCCAAGTCTGTAGTCTGGCTATCACCTGAAATTTTTTTAAAATTTAAAACACCACTTTGGGATGAAAAATAAATAAAATTTTATACAGAAAATTCAGAAATTTTTAGTTAGATTATTGCCCCTTCAAAGAATGGTGCTAGAATAAAATCAATCATTAGCTAATACATTTGCCAATGGATTCGGTATAATTATGTTCTATGATATACTCTGTCCATTTAGATAATAAACATCTAAAAACAATTAAAATCAAATATAATTTAAATCTAATATAAAGGTCTTTTGTGATGAATAATGGACCAATTTTTCACGAGCAATATAGTCGCCACTCTATTTGTGTTTGTGTAATCTCATAAACATCAAAACAAAGAAAGTTTATATATCATGGCTTTAATTCTAGCACATTGTTCGTGCACATATCTTAAATAAAATGTCAAACTAGGGATTGAAATACCAAGGTTATGTCTAGATTATTGAAAGATTCTGTCACTATCTGATTGTGAAATTGAGGAGTAATTCATGAACCCAAATGAAATACCAAGAAAATGCGGAGTTCGTAATCTTTTTTTATAGGGACGATATTTTTTCATTAAAACCAGTATTCCCTTTTGATAATCTAATTCGAATAACTAGTTGAGTCTAGAGAAAGTTTAAAAAATATTTCTCATTTTAGTTAGGTATTCTTCGTGTGTATGTAAAGTTTTAAGAGTGTTGGTAAAACACGATTCTAGGAAATTTAAGAATATTTGGTCTCAGATATAAATAAAACTTACGAATTAGATGTATCGAGGGGTGTGCTGCCCCTCGAACCCCCTGCCAAGTCATTAAGCAATCATGAAGTGTGCAGTAAAACAAACTAGCGGATACAACAAACTACATAACGGTTATATATGTTGAGAGGTCGTTCATTATTCTGAAACAAAAATTTCAATGAGTTTGGCAAAAACCTATTTTTCCATTATACGGCTGAATTTCTTAATTAATATATATGTAACTAATTTAAATTTACCTAGTTTTCAGATTCATAATACAGATTATTAACAAAAACAAATAAAAATTACAGTAAGTTAACAAATAATAATATTTAGTGAAATCGATTATTTTCTCAATAACTGAAATCAAATTTCTGACGTCTAAACGGTAACAGAGACAAATAAACTGAGATATCAGATAATACAAAGGTATAAAACATTATTATTTCTATAAATTTTCAAATCTTATCCATTTTTATAGTTTTCAACAGATTGTCTTCAAGAGTTTTTCTTCAGAAGGATCCAATAATGGTAATTTCCAAAGAAGAGAGAAACATCTTCATTTTATTGCACAAGAGTGGTCTATCAGCGAAAGGGATTGTTGTAAAAGGTCTTGCGTCATCACAAAACTGTCTACCGGCTGATAAAAGACATAAAGGAGTCAACTCAACCGTGGAGAAGACAGCTCCTGACAGGGGAAACTCTCTCCAGTTCGAGAGTATCGGTCTCTGGTGGTTTTGTTATAATGTAACATCAATTGTGATTTCAAATGTGAACAATCACGAACTACCAAATATTAGAAGCTAGATAACGAAAAAGAAAAATCAAAATATTCGATTTTGCCAAACTCATTGACCACACCTGTATATCGTCAGAGTGTGTATGTCTTCAATCAATATCTTCACTAATGGCAATGTCCCACGAGCGTTTTTGCACAGCGTTTTCACAGCGTTTTTGACTCTGAGTAAATTATTGTTAAACCCATTTCATTTGTGTCCATATTACGCGAATCAATATGTAATGATTTAAGGCTATCAACTGCTGCCAAAGTAGCTATGATACTGGCAGTCACTTTTAATCTTCGATAATTAACACTTTCTTATTTCGTGTTTGGACCGTATTTAAAAATCTTGCTTTCTCGCCCAAATTTTCAAAAGTTATCACATTGAATATTACTGGTCGTGCAACTATTAAATTATCAAGTTGAGAACTTGTACACTTTACATCTAAGTGATTTCCCTTAGCATCGAAGGCATAAATTTCAACATATATATATATATATATATATATATATATATATATTAATATGCACTTTTTTCAGATTTATGCCGTATTTGGCAAAGAATTGTGTTTGATTGTAAGACGTCCAACGCTTACAAGATTTTGTGCTGAATAGATTTTTCCTGTACCAAAAAGTCATTGTCCACTTCAATCAGCTCTTCACTATGCGAAGATTTTTCTGTCTCATCTATCAACTGTGGTAAATCTGATTTTTGCAAAGAGGTACGATATAAATTAGAGTTGAAAAGGTATTTATGTACAGTTAGTAGATCTGTTTTAAAATGGTGTAATAATTTACCTTGAACTTGAGCTTTTTCCTCCAGATTTTAAAATTTTCGAAGTTATTCAAAAGCATTTAATCGAAAAGTTGATTGAACATAATTTCCTGAATGTTAATTTAAGTTATTGCATACATAAATGATATTATTTTCATTTTAACATGGATTGGAAATAATATAAGATTAAGATATTGACTACAGTAAATATATATCGGTTTGTGATAATTTGAAGCAGTTACCGCTGTAATATTTTCTTTCACTCGAATTTTTCATAGAAAACTGTTTTGTATAACTACTGTAATATGCACTAGCCTAACAAAATACAAGTACATACAGCAGTATAAATACAGTACAATTGTTTATCTATCGTTAATGAAATTATCTAACTGATTATAAATAACTACATTATCTACCTATCATTCATATTTAATTATTTATCAATCAAATCTTTCTTATTATTGTTAATTCATACGTAAAATAATTATAATGAAATTATCAATTCTAAAACACATTCATATAACTTATAATATTTTATTTAAAGTTTTTATTTATCAGTAAATTTGGCTTCAACACCTTTTGTAAATTAATGAATATTTTCAAAACTAGCCATAAGATTATTATTGTAATTACCCAGATTGATAGTTATGGTGGGGCCAAATGTACGATTGCCAGGCCTAATCTTCTATCCATCTACCGCAATTTAGTCTAGGGATCATACTTTGAAATGAGGTAATTTTACACATTTATTATGTAATATTTAAGTTTTACTTGATAATTTTTTCTTGGATATTTTTTTCCGATTTGTATCCAATCTTTCTCCCTATGTATATTGTTATCCATATTCGTTATTATTCATTTTTTGGATTTTCTGTTATACCTAGATTTCTGTTTGCCGGATATCAATTATATTGATCTTGGAATCAATTCGTATCTTAAATGTTAAATCGTGACATTATTCTTGCAACCAACACAAATATACACGGGTCTCGACAGTTTTCCCAGAACGAATTTATCGAACCCAGATTTACCGAAAAATAATTAACCGAAACGGATTCTCCGAATACATATGTTTGCCGATTCCCAAATTTGCCGAAAACGGAATTACTGAAATACGGATTAGCCGAAGGAAAAATTTTCCGAAAGAGGAATTTGCCTAAGATCAAATTAAAATAAATTACAAAGAACATTCTGTGGAAACTTGTGGTTTTTATCTTTATATCTTATTATTCTTCATTATATTTATGAATTTAATATTATTATTACTATATTATTTTTTATTTCACTAATTCCGTATCATTTCGCTAATTTCACGTATTTAACTGTATATATTAAATATTAATATGTATATGGTATTACTAATAAAGGGTTGATATAATTACATTTAAATTTTATCGTAATTTTACACTTTGTTTTAAATAAATCTTTCGGCAAATTATTTCGGCGAATCCGTTTTCGGCAAATTTGGGTTTCGGCTAATTCGTATTCGGAGATTCCGGTTCGGCGAATTGGTTTTCGGTGAATTTTTGGTGACGATGGTGATTAGATGGTGATTAAGTTAATCGTCGTGACCCAGTTTGATTGGTACCATATTATTTATATGTAATTACTGAAATGGATTAATTAATTAGATAATTAACTAAGGAAGGAACACGTAGAATATATCAATAATTATATTAATATTTGTAACAGATTTTAAAACCTAATTAACCATAATCAATTTAAACGAAAGTTGACCTCTATTTTAAATGAAACAAAAAAATTATGGTAGAGCCATAGAAGATTTAAAGGGGAACTTAATTTAAATTCTATAACTATACCATAATTTACTCTCTGAGTATATACCTAATATTAGTCTAATAATAATTGTGTAATATTTATAGTATAATATTTATAGTACATTATTTATAGTAAAAAATTTATGAAATAATATCGATAGGAGAAAATAATGACTATATAATATATATATATATATATATATATATATAT
>CANNZV010003985.1:0-50080 GCA_947561585.1 Caprella mutica
TCATGACATTGTTTCTATGTTAAGTTTACTCTCATGACATTGTTTCTATGTTAAGTTTACTCTCATGACATTGTTTCTATGTTAAGTTTACTCTCATGACATTGTTTCTATGTTAAGTTTACTCTCATGACATTGTTTCTATGTTAAGTTTACTCTCATGACATTGTTTCTATGTTCAGTTTACATTCATGACATTGTTTCTATGTTAAGTTTACATTCATGACATTGTTTCTATGTTAAGTTTACATTCATGACATTGTTTCTATGTTAAGTTTACATTCATGACATTGTTTCTATGTTAAGTTTACATTCATGACATTGTTTCTATGTTAAGTTTACATTCATGACATTGTTTCTATGTTAAGTTTACATTCATGACATTGTTTCAATGTTAAGTTTACTCTCATGACATTGTTTCTATGTTAAGTTTACATTCATGACATTGTTTCTATGTTAAGTTTACATTCATGACATTGTTTCTATGTTAAGTTTATCTTTCCAAACATTAAAAATAGAGTTCGAATTGGTCATTAAGTTCATTTTTTCTCTCCACTCAAAGCAGCTTTGCTCTTCTTTTAACAGGTGCACACTTACTCTAGAACACCTGTTCACTGCTATTTAGTAAGTACGTATGTACGTACTATAACGTGTCGTCTAGAATTTAAAGGTTATGGTCATTCGTTAATTTTTGAATATATGTTTATGGTATGTAAGTTCCGATTATCGAACAGTACCACATTTTCGATCATATAAGAAATAAATATATGTTTAACATTTTAAATAGTTTTTTATATAATAAATATTATACATTTAATTTTTTTTATGTGGTCAGATGTCAGACAAGTAAAATAACTGCTTTTATAGTTTGCCAAATATCCTGCAATCACTTCCACACTGCCTGCACATGTTTACCATGTGGTTTAACGGTCTGAATGTGGAAAAATAGTATAAACATGTGTTATCCACATTGAATCAATCTAACCATTATAAAATCACATTATTAACACGTGGTTATTCCATTTTTAAACCATATCATAAAAACCATATCAAATAGAGATTGTATACTTAATTGACCCCATTATATCCACTTGTTGATTACCATACTAATAACAGAATTTCATATGCAATTTCAGTATTCGTAGCAACGTGTCAAGTACCATACCAAAAACATGAGTTAACCACATGTAATTACCATATGTATTACATATGCCTTATGGTATCTATCTCCATGAAGTATATATGGTATACACACATGATTTAAATGTGTAAGTGCCACATGGTATACACATGATTTAAATGTGTAAGTGCCACATGGAATACACATGATTTAAATGTGTAAGTGCCACATGGTATACACATGGTATACACATGGAATGGTTTGCAGAGTTTGCATGTTACTTTTCCTATTTCTATCATTTAATGTTGATAATAATTATTTATTAGGTAGGTAACCTTAACTGCCGTATCAAGAAACTACTTAAACTACCAACCAGTCGAAATGACTGCCTTTAAGAAAATGCTATGCCTATGTCTCTAAAACTATGAATTATTCAATTTCAATGATATTTAAATTGTATTAAAAGTCAATAAATTTCAAGCCTAAACCAATAATAATTCATGTCAGCATCTGCAGTATCTTATATATCTTATCTAAGTTGTATCCCCTATAGCAGGGGTGGGCAAATGCAGCACTCAGTGCTATTTTGGCACTCAAAACGGCACCACTGCCCACCCGGGAAACGGTGCTTTATTTTTTTCCAAAGAAAATTAAGAATTTTTAGCCCTGACTGCTCTATAAATTAAAAGGATAATATAGAAGTGCATGGTCAACTAATTGAAGAACAGTATATTTGTAATGAATGACCTTGATACTTTGATAGTAAATTTTATCCCTTAATGAGGATTTTTTTGTTTATTGTTACAATAGTGCCGGTGTTTAATTTATTTACCTCTGTCTCTTTTTATCTAGATTAGTTAACTTCACATCTTTCATACGCTTGTCTAGGGACATTCAAACACTGTGGAAAATATTTATGCAATCATTTTTCATTCCCATTTTTAATAAGTTAGGTAAGTAATTTATCCTGTGAATTTATGAGTTACTTATTATTACTTATGCAAGATAGCTTATTTTTGTTTTTATTGTGATATTTTCACATGAAGAATTTTTTTTATATATCATATAATAATTCGTTTTAATGCAAATGATAAATCAACTACCAATATTTATGCTCAAAATATGTACCGTTGTAAATGTTCGTACTTCAATTAAATATACCACCTCATTATATAATTATTCAGTATCCCAGTAATTTAGAAAACGAAAAGAAAATTGGCACTGAGATTCCATCTTTCGGCACTGAAAAACACAATGTGTGCCCACCCCTGCCCTATAGTGTGTTCTTATAGGTATCCTATATCTAAGTTAGGATATCCTTCTATATCTATAGGAAGGTATATCTACCTTTTCTGGTAACAAGAAAAAAAATGCAAATTGTTATCATATAGTAAAATATTTAATGTTTGCAATAACCGTTCGCAATATGTAAACAAAAGTGGTACCTACCAAAAATAATAAATTTCAAATATTATATTTCGATGATTTAACAATAGGTCTATTTTTTCTCCGATAGTACAAACGGTACAGTCCTTATCATGTCCGATAGTACCCACTAGTCCCTAGTTTTCTCCTGTGCCCGTTTCATAGTTTCACTATAACTAGTTATAGGCGTGTTTCTTTAAGGTGCGCCTGAAAATCTCTTCAATATTGTGTATAATATTTAAAATTATTATACCTCTTTACTAATTTTTGTTTTTAATGAAAAAAAAAAAAAACATATAAACCAAAAATTAGTAATTTCTTTTGTTTTTTAATTATTCAGTTTAACTCTTTTTAACTTAATTAATATCAGACTGAGGGAAAAGTTCCTGATGTTTTTTTTTTTCCATATTGTGTTCGAATACAAGCAGCACCAACTGACCTTTGGCATCGGTCCAAAATTCCGACACTGCGCGAACTTTCGAGTTCTATAATGTGGTTTCACTTTTCGATTATATGAGAAAAAGTATATAATGATTAAAGAGTTAAATAATAGTTATTATATACTCACATGATCGAAAATAGGGGATGATTACTCTCCGTCTCTCCCTATTTGTTTATTTCTCTGTTTCATTTTCTTTGAGTGCCCCCTTAAAGTTTCTTTGTGGTGTGATATCGTTTTCTATTCAGTTGAGAGAGGGGGACTGATATAAAATTTACTGTAAAATTTATAACCCCTGTGTATAGTGATTTGTATCTAAATTTGCTATTATATACTATTTTTTTAAATACCTATTTTTACAGAAAGAAATTTTAGTAGAAAATATTGTTAATTGCATTTGAAATAAGTAGTTATGCCTGAAATTCTAAGTTTTTTTTTGTTTCTGAACTACGTCACTCCCGTTCTTATCTTTGTTATCTCTCTCATCGTACTAGCGTGTTATCAGATAAGCGCTATCGTAGAGCTATAGCGTAATGTTTAAATTGGGAGATGACGTAGTTGCCTCCCAAACGGAAATGAAAATAACACATCCTTATTTCGAAAAAAGTGGAAGAAATTTATTCTGACTATTTGCCGTAACTTAGTTTGTGCATTTAGTTACAATTGATGCTATTTAATAAATCATATAACTTCTATATTACTTTTTATCTGTTATAAAAATAGAGCATAATTGAATACCTTTACTGCATTGTATCAGTTAGATAGCATTGTTGTAACTTTCTCCATATTGTGTTGTTGTTTGTGTTGTTTATTGTGTTGTTTTTTTAACATTGGGCGTTTTCTTTTGTCCGAAGAAGTGATACAGAATATTAGCATCTAGAACTACTACCTACGGACTCGAGTTATGAACTATTGATGTTAGATAGCAACAAATAAGTATAGGTAGATGTGCAAAATGCAACAGCTAAAGTGACTTTTCTTCATTTACGGTAAATTACGAATCATCGGTCAGTTACTCATATTCGGTCATATAAGAAAAACGATATTGTTATTGTTATTCTATTTCTATTTTTAATTGGTATCCATGATACCTGCAGGTATCATGGATACCAATAAAATAAAAATGAAATAACAATTTTTATATCGTTTTTCTTATATGACCGAAGATGTGAAACTGACCGATGATTCGTTATTTACCCTACATGATTGTATACATATAATAACTCAAAGCTTGGTGTAATATTTAATAAACATTTCCTATTGAAATATGACTTAAACATGATATTCAACATTTTTACCTCTAATAATTTTCACACAGTTCATTTTTAATGTAATAATTTTTTTGTATTTAAATGCAAAAGCGTATTAAATCAAGTGCATGATAGATACTTATTATTTGTATGGTAAATGCTCATTCTATCCTGATTTATGTGAATGTACTTTAGGCTTTGATTATGTACTTAACTACTTATATGATTAAACTAAAGATGCTTTGCTTTTTTTGCGAAATAAACACTTAGTTTTAAATATAGGGGTAGTAAATTCTACTGTTTTAGTGTTTTTTGCAACATTAATTTCTCGTTCAAATTTGTACAGTTTAGTCAGGTCAAGCTTGGTATTTGGCAGTACATAGCCCCTTTACTGCAGTCTTTATTCCTATAAGGCTAAACTGTTGATGACAACATACACATACACACACACACAGATGCATGTGTGTACGCCGTATGAGTCATCGCACACTAGGGGTATCTACCGCGAGGTAAGCAAGCCCAGTGCTAGTCTGACCATAGTCTGGGTAACTAGTCCTACCCGCTCAAGGTTCATCCAGTGCAAAATATGATCAAAATTCTAAAAATGAAGTGGCAGCAGAAGTGATGATTATGAGATCAAAGAAAATTACTTCTCCATTATGGTGCTTTAGATAAAATGAATGGATGGCCTCCTACTGTAACTAGCTCTCAGAATTTGAACTGTCAATCTGATTTTACTGTTCAAAATCCTCATCCTGGATACAATCAGTACAGTGAAATTGATGTGAACAAGACAGCTGAAATTGCTAGTTCGTCTCACTCTGCTTCTACATCTCAATTCACACCTTGTGTTAAGTCTGAGGTACAAGAATCTTCCTCATCTGCTGGAAACTATTACGGATCAGCCTATACTGATAATTACCAAAGGGGTCATCATTATCGTCACCGATATCAACCGTACAACACGAACCAGATTTACCACCCATACTCCAGTACGCAAATTCAACAGCACTACCAGCCAAATTATCAATCCTACAACAATTATCCAACTGAATTCTACCAGAATTTGTACCGACAGCCCAAGGTTGAGAATTTCGACCTATCCGAACAGATTCCTTCCGATTCAAGCTATTCACAGTTGCAGCCTTTCGGTGGTCCTGGATTTTATGATCAGCGTGAAAATGTTAGTTCAGTGATTACGTAATTTTTACCTTACTATTAATTGGCAATTGTATAGCTTTTTCTAAATCTATATTGATATTTAGATTTTCTAAATGTTCAGGACAAATTTAACTGGTGATAGAGTTAACTTCTCTCTGTCTAGAATTCTAGATTGTGTGGGAGAAAATGGTTCATAGGAAATGATGTTTAAGAAATGCATATCAATTTCATTAGTCATGTCTCTTTTATTTACAACAAAATGTGATGAGTCTCGCAAATATTATAAATCGCTTACGCAGACACGATAAAATCTTATGGGGTAACTTCTGAGTTATCGCACAGTTCCTCATTTTCGATCGTATCAGATAAAAGTATATGATTATTATCTTACTTTTATTATAATTGGTATCTATGATACATGCAGCAGGTACCATTTTATTTTAATTTGTATCCTTGATACCTGCTTCTATTACAGTATGGTATCCATGCGTGCAGGTATCATGGATACCAAAAAAATAGCCAGTTAAGTTATAATTATAAACCTCTATCTTATATGATCGTAAACGTGGAATTGTCCCATAACTCAGAACTTGCCCTTAGTACTTTGTTCACAGCTTGGCAGTTTTTTTAGCCATTCCTTCATTCCATCATCCAATGGATAATTATTCCTAACAGCAAAACTGCCAATGATTTAAATCACTTCAGTTTATACGCTTACTGACAATTTACCGCTAAATGGTCTCGTAAATACCGCTAATAATCACCGGTAATTACCTTTACAAAATAATTACCGCTTCTGACAATCATTTTGGATAGAAAAGTAGGGGCTTGTGAATAATGTATATTTTAACGGTTATTTAAATGGCACTAATTAATGGTGATTAACCTTGAAAAACAATATTATTCTGATTAGAAGGTATGGTTTATTTATTTGCAATTTTGTGCCCCTTGTCCTTGGTTAAAAAGAAAATATCCTTATCTTCTTTATCAGTGTGACTTATCTTACCCTTATTTGTTTCCGGTGATAAACTCTTTGTGTAAACTTGAGAGTAAACCCATTGTGTAAACTTGAGAGTAAACCCATTGTGTAAACTTGAGAGTAAACCCATTGTGTAAACTTGAGAGTAAACCCATTGTGTAAACTTGAGAGTAAACCCATTGTGTAAACTTGAGAGTAAACCCATTGTGTAAACTTGAGAGTAAACCCATTGTGTAAACTTGAGAGTAAACCCATTGTGTAAACTTGAGAGTAAACCCATTGTGTAAACTTGAGAGTAAACCCATTGTGTAAACTTGAGAGTAAACCCATTGTGTAAACTTGAGAGTAAACCCATTGTGTAAACTTGAGAGTAAACCCATTGTGTAAACTTGAGAGTAAACCCATTGTGTAAACTTGAGAGTAAACCCATTGTGTAAACTTGAGAGTAAACCCATTGTGTTTGGTAAACTTAATGTAAAGTTGTAAACCCATTGTGTTTTTCCTTTAGCCCATCAAGACAAGTGTGCCTCTCTTTTCTAACATTTTCTTTACCTTCCTTTCAGCTGAGTACTCTGGACGGTGTTCAGTGCGGTGTACCTACCCTCACCACCCCTACCTTAACACCCACCACCCTCAGGAACATCCAGCAAAGCTTCCTCCAGGCCTCACAACTGCAACCCCAACCCCCCGAGCAACACAGCAACCAGGCTGGTTTCATGCCCCCGGTTGTGCACCCTCAACCAGGTAAGAAGTTAGTCATCTTGGTGGTAAGAGCTACGAATTAATGGACAGTTGCACATTTTCGGTCATCTAACAAGATGCTGTATTCTCCTTATATGACCAAAATGTGGTAGTGTCCCATAATTCGTAACTTACACAACTTCCTGCTGTTGACCAATTACAAGCATAGAAAATATTACGTCACGCTCACTGTAATGGATTGGTATCCATGATACCTGTAGGTATCATGGATACCAATTCAAATATGAGGTAAATTATATACTTTTTGTTATACGGCAAGTAATATGGAACTGTTCGATAACTCAGAATTGACCCTACATTCAAAGTAGTGACCATTGTGTTTATTTTACAGGCAGTACTTTCATTTCCATAGACAGCAAGAGCTTAGGCGGAGGAACCGCCACTCTAGTGGACACATCCACCCTCCACCTTTCAGACAGCTCCACCACCATCCCCTCCTCCACCATCACTTCAAGTGGAGGAAGTGGTCCTCCTCCCCCTTTGCTCCCCATTTCTCTATCAGGTAAATTAGGAAAAAAAATCTTTAACCGTTCTTTATAGGGACTTGTCAATAGTCCGATACCTTATTGGTTCGACGTGTTAGATTATTTATACGAAACCTTTATGTAGTTTGTTGTATCCGCTAGTTTGTTGTTCTGCACACTTCATAATTGTTTAATGACCATGCAGTAGGGTTCCCCCCTCCTTTATAATATTAGAATTACTATAAATTTCCATGTTTTTATTTATTTTCTTTTTCCCCAGGCATTTCCTCATCGCACTCCGTGCCAATTCCTGGCCCCACTTTGGCCACCTCTTCCGTCAGTGCATCCAGAAGCCAATCCGAAATGCCTAGTGTGTCCATCACCGTCACCAACCCCCACTGTCAAACCTCCAGGCTCACCCTCGAGGCACCCCCTTCCCGGAGAATGGGTGGTAGACGTCCCAATAATCTCAATGAACATGTAAGAACCTACATTTTGTTACATAACTCAAAACAACTTCATATCCCGGGTGCACAAGATAGTTTTCTATGAAATCATAGAAAACTAGGGTCATCGAGGGATAACTATCACGCAATTCTTGACGCATATCATTTTCTATAATTTAAATTATCGAAAACTACTTAATAACTCGAGTGCATTTCATAATTCAGTGGTTTTAATTTATCCCAAAGAAGCTTCCTTGCATAGAATTTTTATCGAAATTTTAGTTTTGGTCTCGTGTATTTATATTCTTTTTCTTTCCAGTTATCGGAAGAAGAAGAACACAAGAGAAGAGTTCGACGTGAGCGTAACAAAATGGCTGCCGCTAGATGTCGCAAGAGACGTCTTGATCAGACAATGACGTTACAAGAAGAGACGGACATGCTAGAGGAGAAGAAGAATGATCTACAGAATGAGATTCAATTGTTAAAGCAGCAGAAAGATGAGCTGGAGTTCCTACTGAAGCACCACAAGAGAGATTGCAGACGCGGTGTAGGCAAATCCAATGTGGTTGTAGTGACTTCTAGTAACCAGAACAATGCTATGATGCAGACTTCATCCTATAATATGGTGCAAAAACCACACAATTTTATGGCCAAGAGAGTCAAAAGGGAAATGGTTAATCCAGTGGCACAAAATATCTTTGTTAAAGAGGAAATGTTTTCGGATTCAGAGGAGTATAATCCGCCAGACATACCCACCTCCTTCTCCTCCATGACCATGCCTGTGTCTTCACGAGGTCCTCTTTTAATCTCCGCCAATAACCCCGTCACAACCTCCATCAGTAGAACTATCGCCAATGACGGCAAGCCTAATAGACCTACCAGCCTTAATGTGGGTCCTAGCAGACCTACCTCCCTTAACGTGGGCCCATTGACGGATATAGGCGTCTCCATCGAAACCCCTTCCAACGGACTCAGAGGCCTCAACTTCGACTCTATGATGGATGGTGGTACAGGACTGACTCCGGTGACTCCTTTGGCTGGCTCAATGGTGACTCTGGCCACTGGTATGACTCCTTTAACCACCCCAATAGTGGCTCATCCCAGCGCGTCAGTGAGTTCCCTGGTCGTCAGTAGTTTCGACAGTAGACACAGTAACATAGTCACCACTGTCAATAGCATCAGTTCTCCTGACTCCATTGTACCCAAACATTTGGTGTCTCTCTAACCGTTGTAAATACTTTCAGCATTCTTTCGTTTTAGTAATTTAACATTATTCTTTATTTGTTGTAGCCTGACAAACTCTGTAAGATTTGAGTTCAAAGTTGTTTAAACATAGTCAGCAAATGCCATATTTCGTAGTGGATATAACTAATTCATTACCAATGTTATTATTTAGGGCAAGTTACGAATTATTGGACCGTTCCACATTTCGGTCATATAAGAAAATCTTTTAATTCGTATCCATGATACCTTCAGGTATCATGGATACGAATTAAAATATCGAGATAAAATGACAAATTATAGTTTTTCTTATATGACCGAAAATGTTGAACTGTACGATAATTCGTAACTTGCCCTAGTTTGTTTTGTTAATAGTTTTATATGTGAATATATTTTATACAGAGTCTTTATATGTGCGGGGAAGTTATTAATAAATAACCAAAGAATTAAGTTATTTTGCCGAGCTGATGCCTTAGGTGAATTATTGCACGTGCTAATTAATAGAAAATATCTGCTAAATTAGCTACATGTTAGATGCTAAATACGTCTAAAGGACCGTACACACGTGGGGGTTTTTAAGTCTTTCCACCAGACTTTTTGCTAAGCTCCTCCTACTTTTTCTACAAGAATATAAGAAAAAACGATATAATCATTATTTATTTTCGTTGGTAAAACAAATAAAATTTATAACAATTATATCGTTTTTTCTTATATTCTCGTGGAAAAAGTAGGAGGAGCTTAGCAAAAAGTCTGGTGGAAAGACTTGAAAAAACCCTACGTGTGTACGGCCCTTTAGAGTTTCTTTTTATATTTCTATGCAATTTCCGTGTCTTAAATTATGATAAAAATGTGTTTAATGAAATTTAATGTTTTACATTTTAAATTGCAGACATTAAAGTGAGAATTTAAATCTAATCTTAATGTGAGAGAAATTATTTCATAAAATTGTTAGTATTTATTGGTAGCAAGAATTGACATGGGTGAGTTACGAAACATCGGACGGTTCCACATTTGCGATCATGTAAAAAATAATATAAAATAATTCAAATTTTTTTTTTGTATAATCGACAATGTGGAACTGTCCGATAATTCGTAACTTACCCTAGTACTATAATTAAGGTAAAAATGGCTGTGTATAATTGGCGTAATTTTATTAATGAAACACTGTAGTTCTTTCTATTGAAATTAATAGTGTGCCGCACAATAATTATATCCTAATTAAAAAACCTATTGCAATTTAATATAAAAAAACATGTCCTAAAATTGGCAATCCTAAAATTCCTTGTAAGTAGAACTGTAAATTGTGGCTAAATTTAACCCCCATGCGAGTAAAAAGGAGATGCAACCACATCATTTCTCATCACTTTTCCTATGTAACTTTTTAATAATATAATAAAATGCTATTATAATTTAACAAGTGTTTTATTCCTCAACATTTGCAGGCGTTCAAATACCGTAGAGTTTTAGAGTAAAAAAAATGTTAAAGATTTCCAGTCAAAACTAGAAGAAAATATAATAAATAGTAGGTATATATATTAACAGAAATGAAATTTAGAAAAATTTAAAGTAAGAACTACCAAATATTATAAAGTATTTACTTAAAATAGGTATTGTAATTAATGTTATAATTACCATTAAATAACCTTAACTAGAATGGGGCACTCGTAGAGCGCATACCTTCGCCGCCATTACATATTTTTATTCATTTTAACCTTTTCGTGACCTTGACCTTTGACCCGATTGATTCTAAAACTCAATCAAAGGGTTCCTTGACATGGACCAATCGTCTCACCAAATTTCAGGCAATTTGGTTGAATGCTTTTAGAGTTAAGCGAATAACAAGATGATAAATGCCTATCAAAACATTAGCTTCCACAATTTGCGGAGGTTCTAAAACAGTTAGAAAATAATCCAACAATTAAAATATTTTAACATTTTGAAAATAATTCAACAATAAAATATGCATTGAATTTCACACAATGAATAAAAGAGGGTAAGTTACGAACTATTGGACGTTTCCACAAATTCGATCATATGATTTTTTTAACAATAATTGTGATTTAGCAGGTTATTTTAATTGGTATCCATGATACCTGCAGGTATCATGGATACCAATTAAAATAATGAGTCAAAATGATCAATAATTTTTATGAATGTTTTTCTAACATGATCTAAAACATGGAACTGTCCACTAATTCGTAACTTACCTTAAGTGAGAAGAGAAAACTAAATTTAGCTCAACAATGTCTTGCAAGTATACCATCACACATGTAAACAATAGAAAAAGATTTTAATAGGTAAATATTGTATAGAAAATGTTTTTACTTTAATTAACTATGTTTTGGTGAAGAAATTATATATTTTTTTGATTGTTTGTTTGAGTAAACATATTTATGTTTGTGGTTAAATAGCAATAGTTTACGTAAATGTATATAAAGTGCATAGATAATTACATGCATTGCTGCAGTGACGAGATGCTGTGATATGGCGAAAATAATAACGAAAAATCTCCTCATAAAGAGATAGATAATTAGAGAATATTAGGAATGAAAAAAAACATCATCTACAGTGTCTACATCTTTATGTAATGCATATTTATTTCATAGATACATATAGGTTATAAATATTAAGATAGGTGTTAAAAGAACGGTCCACATTATCGATCAGGAAGGCAAATATATAATAAATATTTTTAACTCAATACTTTAATTAATATCCTAATATTTGCTACTATCATGTATATATACCATTTCAAATAACGAGTTAAAATTAGTTATTATATTTTTTTCCTTCCTGATCGCTAATGTGGAATCGTCCAAGTGGTGAGTCAGTGGCCAATATAATATCGCGTCTTGCAGGACGCTAAAATCCCTATTTTTGGGTCACGTGACTGGCAATCTAGCGTCAGTTCAATGGAGTAATTTAATTCTATAACTGAAACAAAATTTAATTGAGAAATGATATAACTGAAACAAAATTTAATGGAGAAATGATATAACTGAAACAAAATTTAATGGAGAAATGATATAACTGAAACAAAATTTAATTGAGAAATGATATAACTGAAACAAAATTTAATGGAGAAATGATATAACTGAAACAAAATTTAATTGAGAAATGATATAACTGAAACAAAATTTAATGGAGAAATGATATAACTGAAACAAAATTTAATGAAGAAATGGTATAACTGAAACAAAATAATGTTTTAACCGTCTTCCTTAGCGTCCTACAATCGCTGCAACACTTCCTCTCTCTAGAGTAGTTTATCATAACTCTATGCAACTGTCCAATAACTCAAAACTTACCCTATTCTTAAATGTTGATAAAACCATTTTAATATTTTAGATTCATAGATATCTAAACTTTAAATAAATTAAAGTACTGACTCTACGAACATTGTTGTTCATGTATGTTGCAATAATGAAATTCCATACTAATTGAAATATGTGAACATTGTGATTAAGTAACTATTGTTTTATTAGCAAAAGCTTTATTAATTGATTAGATGTTATATATGGAGAGAGCATATAATAATTAAATTATAGATATAGTGATTAGAAATACTTTCTAATTTGTAAACTAAAAACAAACAATTAATGGTACGTGATACCATATTAGAACAATAGCTATTAACAATATCGTTAAACAACGCCATCTATATTGTATACAGGCCTCATCATCTGCAATGTCTACAGGCCTCATCATCTACAGTGTCTACAGGCCTCATCATCTACAGTGTCTACAGGCCTCATCATCTACAGTGTCTACAGGCCTCATCATCTACAGTGTCTACAGGCCTCATCATCTACAGTGTCTACAGGCCTCATCATCTACAGTGTCTACAGGCCTCATCATCTACAGTGTCTACAGGCCTCATCATCTACAGTGTCTACAGGCCTCATCATCTACAGTGTCTACAGGCCTCATCATCTGCAGTGTCTACAGGCCTCATCATCTGCAGTGTCTACAGGCCTCATCATCTACAGTGTCTACAGGCCTCATCATCTACAGTGTCTACAGGCCTCATCATCTACAGTGTCTACAGGCCTCATCATCTACAGTGTCTACAGGCCTCATCATCTGCAGTGTCTACAGGCCTCATCATCTGCAGTGTCTACAGGCCTCATCATCTACAGTGTCTACAGGCCTCATCATCTACAGTGTCTACAGGCCTCATCATCTACAGTGTCTACAGGCCTCATCATCTACAGTGTCTACAGGCCTCATCATCTACAGTGTCTACAGGCCTCATCATCTGCAGTGTCTACAGGCCTCATCATCTGCAGTGTCTACAGGCCTCATCATCTGCAGTGTCTACAGGCCTCATCATCTTCAGTGTCTACAGGCCTCATCATCTACAGTGTCTACAGGCCTCATCATCTACAGTGTCTACAGGCCTCATCATCTTCAGTGTTTACAGGCCTCATCATCTACAGTGTCTACGGGCCTCATCATCTACAGTGTCTACAGGCCTCATCATCTACAGTGTCTACAGGCCTCATCATTTACAGTGTCTACAGGCCTCATCATCTACAGTGTCTACAGGCCTCATCATCTACAGTGTCTACAGGCCTCATCATCTACAGTGTCTACAGGCCTCATCATCTACAGTGTCTACAGGCCTCATCATCTACAGTGTCTACAGGCCTCATCATCTGCAGTGTCTACAGGCCTCATCATCTGCAGTGTCTACAGGCCTCATCATCTGCAGTGTCTACAGGCCTCATCATCTTCAGTGTCTACAGGCCTCATCATCTACAGTGTCTACAGGCCTCATCATCTACAGTGTCTACAGGCCTCATCATCTTCAGTGTCTACAGGCCTCATCATCTACAGTGTCTACGGGCCTCATCATCTACAGTGTCTACAGGCCTCATCATCTACAGTGTCTACAGGCTTCATCATTTACAGTGTCTACAGGCCTCATCATCTACAGTGTCTACAGGCCTCATCATCTACAGTGTCTACAGGCCTCATCATCTACAGTGTCTACAGGCCTCATCATCTACAGTGTCTACAGGCCTCATCATCTACAGTGTCTATAGGCCTCATCATCTATCGTGTCTACAGGCCTCATCATCTACAGTGTCTACAGGCCTCATCATCTATAGTGTCTACAGGCCTCTCTATCTACAGTGTCTACAGGCCTCATCATCTACAGTGTCTACAGGCCTCATCATCTACAGTGTCTACAGGCCTCATCATCTACAGTGTCTACAGGCCTCATCATCTACAGTGTCTACAGGCCTCATCATCTACAGTGTCTACAGGCCTCATCATCTACAGTGTCTCCAGGCCTCATCATCTACAGTGTCTACAGGCCTCATCATCTACAGTGTCTCCAGGCCTCATCATCTACAGTGTCTACGGGCCTCATCATCTACAGTGTCTACAGGCCTCATCATCTACAGTGTCTACAGGCCTCATCATCTACAGTGTCTACAGGCCTCATCATCTACAGTGTCTACAGGCCTCATCATCTACAGTGTCTACAGGCCTCATCATCTACAGTGTCTATAGGCCTCATCATCTATCGTGTCTACAGGCCTCATCATCTACAGTGTCTACAGGCCTCATCATCTACAGTGTCTACAGGCCTCATCATCTACAGTGTCTACAGGCCTCATCATCTACAGTGTCTACAGGCCTCATCATCTACAGTGTCTACAGGCCTCATCATGTACAGTGTCTACAGGCCTCTCTATCTACAGTGTCTACAGGCCTCATCATCTACAGTGTCTCCAGGCCTCATCATCTACAGTGTCTACAGGCCTCATCATCTACAGTGTCTACAGGCCTCATCATCTACAGTGTCTACAGGCCTCATCATCTACAGTGTCTCCAGGCCTCATCATCTACAGTGTCTACAGGCCTCATCATCTACAGTGTCTACAGGCCTCATCATCTACAGTGTCTACAGGCCTCATCATCTACAGTGTCTCCAGGCCTCATCATCTACAGTCTCTATTCAGGTGCATACGGGTCTAATAGTTTACTACAGTGCATTCATTATTCAGGGCGTAACTGCACCGTATGGACACAAGATGGTGTACAGTCGCCTCGAACAGAGTCACTGCAGTTAGGTAATTGATTTAAACTGTTGTAGATGACTGTACCTGAGAAACGAGATATACTACTAATATAATAATGAATGAATTGGTGAATGGGAGAGTGAAAGAGTGAATGAGTTGGTGAATGGGAGAGTGAATGAAGGAATGAACGTATTATTGTATGTATTAAAATTTGACTGTCATATAACATAGGATTATCATAAAACTGAATGAAATGAAATGTCATAACTTATTTTCTTGTATAGATCTTATTTCTTTTTTTCTATTTGCACAGAAGACTATTAATTCCATACAAAGTAAATACATGCATTCTTTTTCTACTTAATTAGTACATACACTAATAGCATTGTTTTGTGTGACCGCTGATAGAGATATACCTGTGACATAATATGTAGAGCATAGAAAGTTATTATTAGACAGTCTATAATAGGGAATGTGACGTTACCGTGAGTCACTCAGAGAAAAGGCAAACACTGCTAATAATGTGGCTAAAACTGCCTCTAATTTGTAGTAGTGTGGCTAAAACTGCCTCTAATTTGTAGTAGAGTGGCTAAAACTGCCTCTAATTTGTAGTAGTGTGGCTAAAACTGCCTCTAATTGTAGTAGTGTGGCTAAAACTGCCTCTAATTTGTAGTAGTGTGGCTAAAACTGCCTCTAATTTGTAGTAGTGTGGCTAAAACTGCCTCTAATTTGTAGTAGTGTGGCTAAAACTGCCTCTAATTTGTAGTAGTGTGGCTAAAACTGCCTCTAATTTGTAGTAGTGTGGCTAAAACTGCCTCTAATTTGTAGTAGTGTGGCTAAAACTGCCTCTAATTTGTAGTAGTGTGGCTAAAAACTGCCTCTAATTTGTAGTAGTGTGGCTAAAACTGCCTCTAATTTGTAGTTATGTGGCTAAAACTGCCTCTAATTTGCAGTAGTGTGGCTAAAACTGCCTCTAATTTGTAGTAGTGTGGCTAAAACTGCCTCTAATTTGTAGTAGTGTGGTTAAAACTGCCTCTAATTTGTAGTAGTGTGGCTAAAACTGCCTCTAATTTGTAGTAGTGTTGCTAACAACTGCCTCTAATTTGTAGTAGTGTGGCTAAAACTGCCTCTAATTTGTAGTAGTGTGGCTAAAACTGCCTCTAATTTGTAGTAGTGTGGCTAAAACTTCCTCTAATTTGTAGTAGTGTGGCTAAAACTGCCTCTAATTTGTAGTAGTGTGGCTAAAACTGCCTCTAATTTGTAGTAGTGTGGCTAAAACTGCCTCTAATTTGTAGTAGTGTGGCTAAAAGTGCCTCTAATTTGTAGTAGTGTGGCTAAAACTGCCTCTAATTTGTAGTAGTGTGGCTAAAAACTGCCTCTAATTTGTAGTAGTGTGGCTAAAACTTCCTCTAATTTGTAGTAGTGTGGCTAAAACTGCCTCTAATTTGTAGTAGTGTGGCTAAAACTGCCTCTAATTTGTAGTAGTGTGGCTAAAACTGCCTCTAATTTGTAGTAGTGTGGCTAAAACTTCCTCTAATTTGTAGTAGTGTTGCTAAAACTGCCTCTAATTTGTAGTAGTGTGGCTAAAACTGCCTCTAATTTGTAGTAGTGTGGCTAAAACTGCCTCTAATTTGTAGTAGTGTGGCTAAAACTGCCTCTAATTTGTAGTAGTGTGGCTATAACTGCCTCTAATTTGTAGTAGTGTGGCTAAAACTGCCTCTAATTTGTAGTAGTGTGCTAAAACTGCCTCTAATTGTAGTAGTGTGGCTAAATCTGCCTCTAATTTGTAGTAGTGTGGCTAAAACTGCCTCTAATTTGTAGTAGTGTGGCTAAAACTGCCTCTAATTTGTAGTAGTGTGGCTAAAACTTCCTCTAATTTGTAGTAGTGTTGCTAAAACTGCCTCTAATTTGTAGTAGTGTGGCTAAAACTGCCTCTAATTTGTAGTAGTGTGGCTAAAACTGCCTCTAATTTGTAGTAGTGTGGCTAAAACTTCTGTTTATTGGATCCAGTTATGTTTTCCGTGGTGGATTTGCATATCATGAATAACTGGTTTGACTGCACTGGTTTGGTTATCATTGGCAGGGAAATGATAACCGAATGATGCCAATGATAAATCACAGTCGGTAAATTTACAATCATCAGATCGTCTGTTATTGTCCATTACGGTAAATATTGATGGTATTTTATTGTAAAATATCATAATAAAGACATTATCCTCAGGAATGTCCGACGAAAGACGATAGACTAAAAGTGTTTATAAATTACTATTGTATTTTTGTCTAATCATTTATTTTCGTAGATAGATGATCTTTTTATCATCGATAATAATAATAGAAAACTAACGATTGTAATTTTTGTTGAAGTAACAATAGGTACAATATTGTAACAAACAAAATTATTCGAAACAAATAAACCAAAAACTACAGGGTGTAACAGAAAAATGTGTCCCCAACTTTGAATTAGTATATTTCAACAACTATTGAAGGTACAGTTTTTTTCTTGTGTCATTTTGCCAAATGGTATAATTAATTACTTCTCCGTTCATATAAAATACATGTTCTTCTTTCATGACAACATTTTCCCCAAAATGAACTTTGCAAGAACCAGTTGAGAAAATTTCTACGGCGTGGAAAATCTGTTTCAAGAAGTATGTGTCCGACTTTTATATTTTGGCGTGAAATTAAATGTAATTCGATTGACTGTAGATTTTGAGATACTTAATTTATTTCTCCTAACAAAAATATTTTTATTTTCCAGAAAGGAGTTGCTGAACAAAACTGATTTTATTTTCATATCGTACTGTGACCTGATAGGCTCTTGCTAAAATTTTAATTTGTTCCTTTCTTTTTGTACTTAAACACATTTCTCCCGATCGGCAATATTTATAAAAAGAAGAGTTAATTGAATGCTTTTAAAACATGGAAATAAATCTCTTTTATTGTGAGATGGTTGTCTAATGAAGATAGTTTTTATGTTTGAACTTACTTCATTGTCCGTCTTTCGACCATACGCGCAAAGCTATTTTCACCAACCATATTTATAAAATCGATATAATATTCACAAAAATGAATACAACTTTATGAAAATTTAACTGAGGCTGGAAAAGGATTCAACAAACAAAATAATACTTGAAAGAAAACTTTATCTTCTGGAATTGTTTAAATATACAAATTTAAATTTGGGTAGAGTTTTTTCTGGGACACCCTGTATATTGAATTGAGGGTAGGAAGGTAAATTCCTAACTGTCGGACATTTCCCCATTTTCCGATCATATCAAAAACTGTACAAGTATTACAGGTAAGACATACGATTTCGACTTATTACAAATAGTAATAATTGCGAGACATGACTCTATGTTATCATTTAATAATTGTAACCCCTAAAACATTTCATTTTCTATGAGTTAGAATAAAAGAAAATGGTGATGAGGACTCGACAATTAGCATATATTGATGTTTTTGTTGCCAGAACCAGCTGATGAAAGCTCTGTGAATAAAGTTCAAAGTAGTGAATGAATTAAAAGTAATAAAATTACACCATAGCCTAATTTCCATTCAGTAGGTATAAGTGAGTAATTAGTTTGAGTTACATAATTGTTTTTCATTGCAAAAACAGTAATTTGATGCAGAGTCTAAAATTTTTGGTAGTAGGGTAAGTTCAGTGTAATCGGACTATTCCACATTTCCGATCATATATGGTAAATATAATTATTCTTATTCAACTCATTACTTAAATTGGTACCTATCCATGATAGCTGCAGGTATCATGGATAACAATTAAAATTAAATTATTATTATACTATAGTTATATACGCTAATCGAGCCCTCTAAATCATTTTCTCTCCTTCTAACTCATAGAAAATGAAATAACGCTGATATCATTGCACTTACGGGCCAACGTAGGTAAACGTTGGCAAAGTTAAGGCACGATCGGGCATTGGCGCGCCAGAATGATAATACATTGGGCCAATGTAAGATGAGCGATACTGGAATAGCGGTTGTTGAACAGCGTTGTGCCAATGCAATGAAAACGACATTTGGCCAACGGTTGTCAAACAACACTGGCCAAATGAAGGAAAACACATTGGTTGACCAATCCACATTTATTATATTGGTCTACCGGTTCTATTTGGCCGTTGTCGCCAGACAATCTGAGAGGTTAGGTGCAAACGATCTCTCCCCACCTTAATCACACCAAATAGCCAATTTAATATCCTCAATTTAGTATAGGTACCTTGGAAGTTGTAGCCGTTTCTCGCATTTTAGTCTAAATGGGCGCAGCTGTTATCCCTTCAATTATTATTTTAACACTATTTATTCCATTCATAAAAATGAACCTGGCCGCTAGTAAATTCATACATTTAGTATTGAAAGTTTTTTTTCAATTGAAATATTATTCAGATTGTAAATGAAACTTTCTATTTAATTTTATATTTATAAGAAGTTAAATTAGCGTAGGAAATAATATAGGTAACTGTTCTATATCGTTTCCCACTGACTTTAGTCTATAAAATGCAGCTTCATATTTATAGGACGATTACTACATGGAGAGAAGTAACTGTTGTCATATACCGTTACCAAGTAGGAAAATAGCACTGTACGTTGGCCCAACATTGTAATGTTTACTGGAATTTTAAACAGTTTGAGGAGTTTTAATTATATAATATCTTCAAGTCATGCTTCGCAATTATTACATTTTCTTATAATAGGGAAGCCTGTCTGTTATGCAACAATTAACATTAAAAAAATGTTGAATAGCTCAATAACTCGGAATTTACCCTTTCAGTCTACCGTAAATGTAAGCACCTACTTAACTTCCATCTTATAATGTAAATCGACCAGATAAATCAAAGTTCCACAGAATGGTCATATTATTGAATAAAGTTTATTTTTTGCGAGAAATTCAACTTCAAGTTTGCGGAAATTACTTTTATATCAGTTACCCCTGTAATAGTTTTCTATAATTAGTCTCATAGAAAACATTGACTAAAGCAGGTATACTCTAATAATATACAGAAGGCTTTATGTATTAATTGTAGTGCCATCAACTGGGAGAAAAGAAAGGTATACTGTGTTTATAAAATAATTTAACATAAAATTATATGGGCAAGTTCAGAGTTAATAGACAGTTTCACATTTTCGGCCACATAAGAAAAAACGATATAATAATAATTATTTCACTAGCACAGGTTGAGCATTTTTACTCCACCTGTGCTAGTGAAAATTATTATTAAATCGTTTTATCTTATAGGACCAAGATGTGGAACTGACCGATAATTCGGAACGGACCCTAATTCTTTGTATAAGTCCGTAGCTTGTATATCCTTTTCTCTACTGGAAAATAACCTAAAAAAACATTGCCAGGAAGAAAACTATGGAAAAATATAGTCTTCTTTATATAAAAAAAGGACGAGATACAAAGGAGATATGAAAGAAAACACAATGGTTATATTTTATTCAATCTAATCATGAACTAACCAACTCTGATCACACTTTAATAAGGCACCATAGAATAATAAAACTAATATCTCTCATAACTAATAATTAGATTAGTAATGAAATCAACTAACTTCAGCTACCAATAACAAGGGTGATGAACGTACATCACTAAATTAACTAGAGTGAACGTACATCACTAAATTAACTAGTGATGAACGTACATCACTAAATTAACTAGTGATGAACGTACATCACTAAATTAACTAGAGTGATGAACGTACATCACTAAATTAACTAGAGTGATGAACGTACATCACTAAATTAACTAGTGATGAACGTACATAACGGTAGGAGGTTCAATTGTTGTCGAAAAAAGTAACAGGATGAAAAAATCGTAAGTTGCAGCTTTTTCATTTCATTTGAGAAGATGACACGCAACGGATCAAAATATTTAGTCCAATACTAAAACAGACACTGCTAATTCACACCATGTACAGGATAACACGTTTATCACCTCCTTTTCCTTTCAAAACAATAGGTGTGAGTATAAGAAATTATTTCTCAGGAGCTTTGTAAGTTTTGGAGCCATTCTTAGCCAACTGGTCAGCCATTTCGTTGCCGTGGATTCCGCAGTGTGCCTTTACATAATTCTGAAAAATTTAAGTTATAAATTAGTCAACAAATTAAAAATTGTTAGCCTAAATTGGAACAAACAAATGAAAATATTATTGAAACATGTTTTTACTGATATTATTATATTAATTTTAATATAACTAACCCTACATTTCAATAAAAGGTTCATAATTAAATTCCAAAATTAATCAAACTTACAAATAATGGAGAAATGGACAAAATTATATGATTATATCTTTTAGCTACATCTAGGTAGGTATATTGTACAGGATAATGTATTCCCCCCTTAAACTGTAATCAATGAATCACTCACGTATTTGACCATCATTCCTTCCGTCTCTCTCTCCAAATCAATGAGGTCCTCTTTGTTGATCACCTCTGAGCCATCTGCCTTTTTCCAGCCCCTTTTCTTCCATCCCGGCAGCCAATTGGTCATGCAGTTGATAACGAACTGCGAGTCAGTATTTATCACAGTGCTGCTGAAACCTGCCAAGAAATAAAAAGGTTAGCTAGATATTAATCCATTTTGATGAATGTTCCTAAATAATTTTATTCACATTTCCTTCAAAGTATATTATTTCTTAAGAGTCTTACCTGCTTTCTTTACAGTCTGCAAGGCCCTAGTGATAGCTTGTATCTCTCCCGTGTTGTTGGTGGCCCGCCCTTTAACTGGCTCAGAAATGTTGCTGTAAAAATTTATTCATTTTATTAGGGGTTTACTTTTACCAAAAGAAATAGCCAAGAAAATATAACTAGGAATACATTTCTCCACATTGTAGCTATAGGTATATTTTTTCCAACTCTAGTAGCTATCTTTAATTAGATTCTATCCAAATAAACTAGCTATATAGTAATAAAAAAGAAAATTCTCACAGTGAGCTGCTTTCACCGAAGTAGACCCCCAGACCAGCTCTTGCGCCAGACCTGCCGTTATTTTCACAGCAACCGTCAGTGTAGACTACGACACAGCCATCAGAGTCTATGTTGAAGTCAGCCTGAGTGAAGGGGCAAAATTTACCACTTAAGCTAGCTACTAATCTGTGAAATATGAGCAAGGGTAAGTTCTGAATTATCGGTCGGTTCTACATTTTCGGTTATAAGAAAACACAAAAGTTAATTACCTTTGCAAATTTGGGGAAGGTTATATTTTACCCGGCATTTATTATTCATTTATCATCTGGTTATTCGCATAACTGAAAAAGTGTTCAACCAAATTGCTTGAAATTTGGTGAAATGATTGGTCAATGTCCAACGATTGGTCAATAACTCAAAAAGTGCTGAACCATATTGCATGAAACTTGGTGGGACGATTGGTTATTATCCAGTTAGCAGTTTACTAGATTTTGGGAAAGAACTGGTCAAAGCGACGGCGAAGGTATGCGCTCTACCGGTGCACATTATCTAGTTTTTATTAATTTTTATTGCTATTCAGGATACCTCTAGGTATCATGAATAGCAATAAAATGAAAGATGAATAATAATTAATATAGCTAGCTACATCGTGTTTTCTTTTATGACCGAAAATATGAACCTGACCAATAATTCAGAACTTACCCATATAATCATTGTCCAAAACGTGCTCAGACAATTTCCAACTTTTAATAACTATAGCCACACTTGCTTTATCATGAACAGAAAGATGGTAGATACACGACTTTCTTCAGTGAGGTAGCATGCAATATCAAATACATGGCTTCAACAGATAGCTACTCACAGATTTCTCAATTTTTCTAGTTTTGGAAGGTTTGGCTTCAGTTTCATCTTCCGCCGTGGGTGAGGCAGGCCTCTTTTGACTGCCAGAAGATTTTTCCTCTGAAACGAATCGGAAGAGATTAGAAAAAGAAAATAAAGGAAGAATTTTCAAAGAGAATCAAAGACAGGCCATGCAGCTATTGCACCAACTATTTAAGGTCGTGCATTATTTTGAATTTGAAATTTTGAGAAATGATACAAAAAAAAAAAAAAAAACTGGAGGACCAGATTTGTAGTAGAAATGGAGAAGGCTTCAAATTATCGGACAGTTCTAAATTTCCAATCACTTAAGAAATGAATAATAAATAGATATGTATTATTCTTACATCATTGAAAATGACAATTCAGAACATTCTCTTCATCTTCATATATCTAGAGCACTAAGTGAGTAGTTAATATTAAACCATAAATATCACACATGGAAGAGGAAAATGAAGAGGTGATAGTAAATGAAGCCTACCTACATCAAAAACCTAAGAAAAAAATAAATAGGTGATGGTTAATAAAGGCTACGAGCTTGCCTAACAGAAAAATCTAAGACCTCATAGTTGAAGAGCATGACCCTAGCGCTATCCCATAAATTTGCAAGTAGCATTTAAAAAATGATTAACATGATAAAAATGAAAAAAAGGCAATACATAGACCAGCTTCAGGTTAGAGCTCTTGAGAGCAGGTAGCTATAAAACAATACCTATAATACTACAATAGCTAGTTATATTGTACATAAAAATAGCTACCTATAATACTAACTGGTAGAATGACTTTGTGTGAAAGCATCAAAAGAACTGCGTAGTCTGGACAAGCTTTTCTGAATAGTTTGCATTTGAGTGCCCATTAGTTGATATTGGGTAGGAAGGTTTGAAGAATTACCATTTGGTACTTTGGAAGAGGAAAATAAGAAGTGATGTTAGTAAATCGAAAAAGAAATCAGGTAGAGTCAAAACACGACCTTTTGCAAACCTATTTTTATAATCAGTTTAAGTGACTATATATGATTACCATAACAAAATATGTTTCGTAAAGGAAGATCATATACATACTTTCATTATTAGCTTTTATTCTATCATGAACCAGATCATAGCTAATATATAATCATGATGTAACTGACCTCCTTCAATCAGTGGACTGAAGAAGCATTTAATTTCAGAGCTTTGATTTAATTCAATATACTAACAGGTTAAATTAGGAGTATCGGGAAAGGCATCATAAATGGTCCGCAGTTCAGTAAAGTCTTTCTGTAAAGTTTTCAGCTGACTGTTAATGGAAGGTAACTCTGGTGCACTAGTAGAATTTGACACGGCAGAACTAGTAGAGTTTGATGCAGCAACACTAGGCACTTTGAGAAAAGGAAGTTAGTTTTGTTAGGTTACAGTGAAGGAATAGCTGGAAATTTAGTATTAGAAAATTAAATATTAGTAAGCAGAAACAGAACAATTGAAGCAATCAATCAAACAGAACAATTTTAAACAACCAATAGAGATCTTTTGAATAGGGTTAGTTTCAAGTTATCACACAGTTCCACATTTTCGATCCTATAGAAAAAGTCTATACTAATAATTTCCTTAGTGTGTTTATTTATTTGGTGTCCGCTTTTACTCGATTGGATTTGAACATGAATAATGTAACTATGATAAGCACGGGAATATATTGACTTGATATTTAAATTCCCCTGTTTTTATTCATTTTTTAAATGTTTTTATCTATGAAATAAGTATCAGTTTATGCAGAAAAATAAATCCTATTTGAGTTCACTGAAAATGACCTAACAACGGGTAATAAATTACTATTGAAGACCCGTTATTTTTAACGGACAAATACACTAGTATATAATAATTATTAAAATAATGAGTTGCATCTATCTAATAATATACTCTTTTCTTATATATTGAAGATGTGGAACTGTCAATAACTTAGAATTTACCCTAGCTGGGGATATAATGATATTTTAAATATAATTATATAATATCAGATGATATTATTATAAAATTTACATTGTAGCTAGTTATCACTTATCTAATACTTACTGATTAATACCTATTTATTTTGATATCTCTATGTTTGAAATATAAACATCTGATTTAACTCACCATCTGATGGTTTTCTTTTATCCACAACATTACCAACTCTTGCTTCCATGAAAGTTTGGGCTTCTTCTTTGGTGGTGAATTTCTTGAATTGAGGTCCTTTGAAACCTTTTACTTGTTTCTCGCACTCCTTCCTGAAAAAAACGGAAAAAAATTAAAGATGATACACAGATACACATGAGATGGAACCATTCAAAATAAGTCATTAATTGATATCTGACATTTGACAGTTCTGTTTAAGTTATACCTAATTAATCTATTTTAAGAAATATTATTGAAAATGCTTTAAAATATAAATTATTTGTTAGAAGAATATGAGAGAAATATTGAATATTCAGACAGACTCCTTGTTTCCAAGGCAGGCAGGCAAACTGAAAGCCAATTTAAGACCAAATAAAAATTTGACGTTCAATAAATTATAAATGGACAATAGGAAATTTATACATGATTGTGATTAATTTATTGATGTGTTTCTTCCTTAGCAGAGTATTTCTCATAACTTCGCATCTTGTAAACCTCCTTCTGAAACGTTGAAATAACACTTATCACAGTTGACTAAGTCAAGTTGACTTACCTTGTTTGTAAATGATTGCCATGTGCCTGAATGATTTTCTAAAAATTAGAACTTATATTATTTTCAGGTCATAAAATTTAAGCTATGGCATTGTGGTTGTTTACAAATTAGGTGACAAAGTGACATTCAAAAACTGACTTTTCACTGAACGTGTTACCTGGGTCTCTGGATACTGGAGCGAACATATGTCACATGTGGGTCTGTGCAGTGTGGATCGAATGTGGAATGTGATGTTCCGAAAAATCTGCTAAGAATTTCATGCTCCAGTCTGTATTTGGGGCACAAAATCCATTGAGTTGTTCAAAAAGCTGAAAAAATCCACCAAGATATTTGGCTGATCTACCAACATTTTCCTCATTTAGCCACCGAAAATTAATGGTAACATAGGAATAAATAGCTAACATTCCACCCACTTTGCTAGAATATTATTTTCAAAGAAGAAAAATTCCACCGACAAGTTGGTAGAATTTACCACAATATACAGTTTGGGAAACATCCAGGTAATAAGGCATGTCCAAACTCACCATTTGAATGGTGAGTTTGTAACAGTTATTTAGAGCCCTTCAATTGCAAATGGTGAGAAATATCCATTTTTCTCCTATTCTACAATGTTATTTTGGAGAGAATTTATGATAATTTGATCATTTTGGAGAGAGCTGGAGAGACAAATGGAGAGTTTATGAGCCATACTAGGGTCACGTAGGTAAATTGCGGCCTTCTCAAGAGTCAAGAGTCTAAAACATTTTCAACCGAAATTACTTTTAAATGTTCATTATCTATCAAAAGAAACACAGTGACAGTGCATGTTATAATTTGGGGTGAATCTTCCGCGGTGGAAACTTTCTGGTGGAACTTTCCGCGCCCAACTGTATTTCATGGTAAATTCCACTGACTTGTAAGAGGAATTTTTCCCCATTGAAAATAATATTCTGGCAAAGTCGGTGGTTTTTTAGCTAATTATTCCTATGTTACCATTAATTTTCGGTGGAAAAATGGGTAAAATGTTGGTGGATCAGCCAAATTACTGGAAATTTATGGTGAATTTTTTCAGCTTTTTCAAAAAGTCAGTGGAATTTTGTGCACCAAATACAGACTGGTTTCCGCGGTGGAATTTACGGGCCACGGCCAGTCAGAAGTGAGTAAGTCTTCGTCTTGGACCTTGGTGTTAGTGTGTTACTGTTACGGTGTTACCGTTCAAATGTCCCAGACTGTATTTCATTTTAAATTCCACCGACATGTCGGTGGAATTTTTCTCCATTGAAAATAATATTCTGGCAAAGTCAGTGGATTTTTAGCTATTTATTCCTATGTTATCATTAATTTTCGGTGGAAAACTGGATAAAATATTGATGGATAGGCAGGATAGGCAAAATTACTGGAAATGTATTGTGGATTTTTTCAGCTTCTTTAAAAAGTTAGTGGAATTTTCAAATTTTGTGCACCAAATACAGACTGGCAGTGAACCACTATGGAAAAGTGGTCTTTTCTGATGGATTAATTACTCTGTTGGAGTTTGCAAAACCTTAAAATACAGTAATAAATTAATGGGAACTGTATAATCGGCAGCATTTAGCCTCTAAAATTCATCTGTTAGGCCAGTCTGCAGAATATGGGACATTTTTAACATTTTCTGTGTGAACGGCCCAAGTAAATTAGTATGTCTCATAAACTCACCATTTGTCTCTCCAGCTCTCTCCAAAATTCAACAAATTCTCTCCAAAAATGATCAAATTATCATTAATTCTCTCCAAAATAACATTGTAGCATAGGAGAAAAATAGATAAAACTCGCCATTTGCAATTGAAGAGCTCAAAATAACAGTCACAAACTCGCCATTAAAATGGCGAGTTTGGACATGCTTTATTACTTGGATGTGTCTCTTCTCCCGCAGAGACTTTAATTTGAGAGAGAGCTAGGTACTCTCTGACTCTCAGCAGCAGATTCAGAATCTCCCGCAGCTAAATTAATGGTAACATAGGAATTAATTCAAAATCTCCCGCAGAGATCTCCAATTTCATTCAAAAACTCCCGCAGAGAGTCTTAGAAAAATGTTCCATCCAAGTAATAAAGCATGTCCAAACTCGCCATTTTAATGGCGAGTTTGTGACAGTTATTTTGAGCCCTTCAATTGCAAATGGCGAGTTTTATCTATTTTTCTCCTATGCTACAATGTTATTTTGGAGAGAATTTATGAAAATTTGATCATTTTGGAGAGAATTTGTTGAATTTTAGAGAGAGCTGTAGGTAGAGACAAATGGTGAGTTTATGAGACATACTAATTTACTTGGTGTTCCATATTCTGCAGACTGGGTAATTTGTAAATAAACTTAATAAAAGAGGAAATAAGGGATTGTTCGCACAGAAAATGTTAAAAATGTCCCATATTCTGCAGACTGGCAGTCTGGCTGTTAGGCTTTAGCCTATAGTCTATGACTCTATTTTCTAATTTTCCAGAGTGGGCAGTGAAATATCAATTATTTTGATGAGAACTCTAAAGAAAAGTTCAATTCATTAAATAGAGACTGATAACCAGGTAGCTAACAACATAATATAAATAATAAAATAAATATATACCTAGATAATGAAAGGACTTAACTTACCATTCTGTATAAATTCCTGGTTTAAGACCTTTTGCTACAGCATAAAAAGGCATGATTGTCTGCTGCAAAATAAGTTTTCTTGAACAATTGAATAACAAATCAGGACGTGCAAATCTAATACCGAGTGAGAGAAAAGCACATCTCATATTAAACTTTACACCTACGAAAAAAGTGAAAGTGGTGAAAAAGTGCCGCACCTTTGCCTGAATGAATTCCTTTTAAATTTCAAAATAAACCGCGTTCTTTCAGCTCAGTGCAAAATAATTCTCAAAACACTTTGAATTTAAAGGTATTTGTATCTGAACTGATAGGTATACTTCAAGATGACCTTTATTATCAAACTGTATTAACAATAAAAGACAGCAGAAGTAAGAATATTATAAAATGAACACGAAAATCCTTCAACTGACGACATCTATTCATTCAAGTTATAGCAAAAAAAATAACTAAGATGTACTCTTATAAAATATTGATCGACGTTATTCCTGTATCTTATATTATTGACGAGTGCTTACATATACTTAATGGTAATTAGTGATTGATCACTTAGATACAATTATTACTGTGCATCTATTGGAGGAATGTCAAAATTTAATATGTTCTTAGTATTTACACAATGTCAAACTAAAAATGCAAATCCATTATTAGTTATATACCTATACCTTCACAATGAGCTTGGAGCCTCTATTATTTATTATACGTAAACTCGATATGAAAGATAGAGAACTATATTTCTCGAGAGTCAGACTATCAATTCCTTTTCAGTATATATATATATATATGGTGTCCAACAACATAATTACACTATGAAGTTTAATTAATTCATTGAGAATATTAATATTTTTTTATTAAGTTCTTGTGGAACAGTATCATAGGTAGGTAGGATAAGTTTCGAATTATCGGTCAGTACTACATCTTCGGTCATATAAGAAAAAACAATATAAAAATTATTATTATCACGCAGTCCTATCTAATAATTCTGCAAATCCGGGTTTGCAGAATTATTAGATAGCACTGTGTAATAATAATATTAACAATAATAATTTTTATATTGTTTTTCTTATATGACCGAAGATTTAGTACTGACCGATAATTCGGAACTTACCTTATAGACTGGACTTCAAGTATTTCTTCAAAAAAAAAAATCTCTGGCGACAAATTGAAAAGATAGAAACCTACATACCTATTGTATTTGTTTCAAAAATATTTTCACAAGAAAAATAAAATAAAATGCATACGTCAGTTCTATAACTGAGAGAAATATTACGTCTGAAATATAGCGAAAAAAATGGTTTGTAACTAATAATTTAACTAATATGGTAAGCAGGAATGGCACTGTGATCTTTTCGTTTATATAATCTGACATGTCTGAATAGTTATTGCATAGAATATGAAAAAGCACCTGCTAGTAATTTTACAATTAAATATGAAAAAGCAAGTAAGTTTATTATAAAACCGAATGTTTCGCGTTTTGAATACCGTTCTTTTGGCCATTTCTGACGTTTATCAAGAGGTTTATCAGAGTACAATATGAAGGTCACTGATGCATCCTTGTCGAAGATTTCGACTATATTGAAGATTAATGGAAAATCCGCCTAAATTTGTGTTCGCAATTATTTATTAAATTTTTCTATCAAAGTTAGGTATACGTCAAAATTTTGACACATTATATCTCATGGAGGAGATAGCCAATTTATGCATTTGTTATTGATTCATTTCATCGAAATATGATAGCTAAAGCTGAACATAATACTTTGGATATTGAAATATAGACATATTTAGCTAGGTTTCCATTTTAGAATTCGATAATTGCATGTTACTCCCATACGTTAATTGCATGTTACTCCCATACACATTTCTAATGAAAATTGCAGGTGTAAAACCTAAATTTTATAAACATTGAAATTAAGTTCACTTAGTGATATTAATCTTGAGTTAGTTAGCTAAAGAGAACTTGATCGCAAATTCCCGCAGGCACAACTCTATTTTAAGATTACACAAATTCGGTAAATTGCGTAGAACTTATAAATAGCGAGTGTCCATATAAAAGCAAAATAACTTTTGTGTGTGTGTGTAGGTGTGTGTAGGTGTGTGTGTGTGTGTGTGTGTGTGTGTGTGTGTATGTGTGTGTGTAGAATCTTCAATTGCTGGTCCGAAAAACACTGGTCCGAAAACATTTCAATCGAGTAACTGTGTATGTTTAGTGCTGAGTCAATAGATAACAAGACTGTTGACGAGTGTTTGGGTTCACGGTAGGGAGATCTCTCTCTCTCAATCTCCCTACAGAACTTCCCCACAAAAGTTAGGGAACACTATTACTCAAACCACAGCTATGTCTTTGATCTCCACTTAAACAAAAACTTGTACGAATGTATCACAAAATCTTAAATTACTTCAGCTTTTTTTTAAATACGTTGCAGATGAACTATACCAGCATCTTTGATTTTTATAATCATCTTATTTGATAAAAACAATTCTATTTTAAATTAATAAAAGAGATAGAAAGTACTACAATTTGGTAAATGTAGGTTGAAAGTCATGGAGAAGTAATTGTTTTTAGTTTAATTAAGAATAAACAGTCGTGATTGTTCCGTCGAAAACCATTTAGATCCTATACAATATATGCAGCACGAAACTTCAGTCCAAACATAAACTAATTCCAACATCGGGACACGCATTCAAACAGTCTTACAACTGCATTATATATCAGTCTACCTACATCAGCTCATTTCACTGTTAATTACAAAATCTAATAAATATGTCAAGTAAATACAAATATTTGATATTCTGCAATTGGCACACATGATTGCTCTTGAGTTCGAAGCGACTCTGCAATTGAAAGTCGCTTTCAAATATGCCAAATTGGCAACTCATAATTTCCTGATTGAGGCCGAGTAAATAACTCAGACTGCAAATATATTAATTCTCCAAAATGTGAGTGTACTGCAATAACAAAAGTAAAGGGATTTGAATATTGAAACATGTAGAAATAATATCGAATGGAAATGCATTCTTAATTCTGTATACCATTTCCAGAAGGTTATTTCTGCAGTCACTAGTACCTATAGGTTCTCGGTTTCAAATATTAATTATTGTATGAGAGAATATTTTTGGTTCAAAGAGAATTCAATGAACCTTCCGACGACGTAACTATTGATGAATTAACCTGCGATTGAAATGGCAAAAAGAATCCTTTCATTGGATCCCTTGCAATGAAACATTTATTGTATTCCATTATAGATTCGATATCGGGGAATATTGAAAGCAAGGAATAGTTTTTGATGGGAAATGATTATATTTTAAACAATAAGGAGAGACATACTCTTTATTTGTTTTCATTGTTTTTCTTATCGTTTGTCATTTTGCTTTAATTAAATTAAAAGTTAACATAAACAAAATGCATACAAAAGTTGTGAGAAAAGGGTCTAAAGCCCAGTAAAGACGCTGCGTTTTAGATCGCGCGTTTAAAAGCGTGCAACCTATTAAAGATACAGAAGGAACGTTTTCAAAGTGCATTAGATATACCATATATATTATATAACATATGGCAACGTCCAGCAAATGCGCGTTTGCTGGGTTCTTGAGACGAAACGTTCGTTTAAAGGTGTACACATCTATTGACCTTCTAGCAACTCGAAACGCGCGTTTTTTCTAACTCGCGTTAGAAAACATCCCGTCTGTACAAGTTCTAAGATTTAGATAGATTCTTTACCCGTTACAACTGAGGGTGAAGCTAACAGTGTTTGCCATTCCAATTCCTGTGTACTCTGTTCAATATGGCTAATCTAGAAGATACTGCAAATTGTTTCATTATTTGTATTCTGCGCCAGTCTTACTTGAAACTAAATACCTATTTATTTATTAATAAATTCACTTACATTTATATAAAGAAATACTATGAGTATATATAAAATATCATAGGTTTAGTAAGTAAACATACAGTATATAACTAGCAAAAATAATTAGATAGGTAATAATTCCATATTATTAATACGGCTTAAATATACGCAATCGATTGAGACAACTTTAGATATATACTTTTTATAATATAAAGAATCACTTTTGCATTTTCATATCTTAAATATTATTTATCAGAACATGTAACACATCGTTGCAGAACAGTACCTTTATAGCAATGGTAAGTTGCGAATAGTAGGTCAGTTTCACATCTTCGGTCATACACAAAAAAATTATTATTATTTAATTTTTACTTTATTAGTATCCATGATACCTGCATGTATCATGGAAACTAATAAAATAAAATGATTATATCGTTTTTTCTTATATAACCGAAGATGTGGAACTGACCGACAATGAGTAAGTTACCCTACCTCTCATATATAGTAAGAGGTAAGAGAGTTCCTCTCATATATAGTAAGAGCCATGAGGTAAAAGAGTGCCTATCATATGTAGTGAGAGGTAAAAGAGTGCCTCTCATATATAGTAAGAGGTAAAAGAGTTCCTCTCGTATGTAGTAAGAGGTAAGAGAGTTCCTCTCATATATAGTAAGAGCCAAGAGGTAAAAGAGTTCCTCTCATATGTAGTGAGAGGTAAAAGAGTGCCTCTCATATGTAGTAAGAGGTAAGAGAGTTCCTCTCATATATAGTAAGAGAAAAAGAGGTAAAAGAGTTCCTCTCATATGTAGTAAGAGGTAAGAGAGTTCCTCTCATATATAGTAAGAGCCAAGAGGTAAAAGAGTTCCTCTCATATGTAGTAAGAGGTAAGAGAGTTCCTCTCATATATAGTAAGAGCCAAGAGGTAAAAGAGTTCCTCTCATATGTAGTAAGAGGTAAGAGAGTTCCTCTCATATATAGTAAGAGCCAAGAGGTAAAAGAGTTCCTCTCATATGTAGTAAGAGGTAAGAGAGTTCCTCTTATATATAGTAAGAGCCAAGAGGTAAAAGAGTGCCTCTTTCTAAGAGAGTTTTTATCTCGTAAATGAGATGCTCAACTGTGAAGGGTTTTCTCTAATTAATCGACATTAAAAATAGTGGTACTATTTAACCTATGGGAGAAAATAGTTCTCTGTCAATAATTAAAGTTACATGCTACAGGATTTACATTATACTGGTAACTGTATAGTATATATAGTTTACAGGCCTTACAGTATACTGGTGACTGTATATAGTTTACAGGGCTTACAGTGTACTGGTGACTGTATATAGTTTACAGGGCTTACAGTATACTGGTGACTGTATATAGTTTACAGGGCTTACAGTATACTGGTGACTGTATATAGTTTACAGGGCTTACAGTGTACTGGTGACTGTATATAGTTTACAGGGCTTACAGTATACTGGTGACTGTATATAGTTTACAGGGCTTACAGTATACTGGTGACTGTATATAGTTTACAGGGCTTACAGTGTACTGGTGACTGTATATAGTTTACAGGGCATACAGTATACTGGTGACTGTATATAGTTTACAGGGCTTACAGTATACTGGTGACTGTATATAGTTTACAGGGCTTACAGTGTACTGGTGACTGTATATAGTTTACAGGGCTTACAGTGTACTGGTGACTGTATATAGTTTACAGGGCATACAGTATACTGGTGACTGTATATAGTTTACAGGGCTTACAGTGTACTGGTGACTGTATATAGTTTACAGGGCTTACAGTGTACTGGTGACTGTATATAGTTTACAGGGCTTACAGTGTACTGGTGCCTGTATATAGTTTACAGGGCTTACAGTGTACTGGTGACTGTATATAATTTACAGGGCTTACAGTATACTGGTGCCTGTATATAGTACATCTGTATACATTACATCAAAAACAATTTTGCGCTATTTCTATTTGTATAGTTTCCATTCCATAATAAACATAGTGCTGAAATATCAAACATTCTTTCCAGAGTACTTAATGATTAGAAAATTTCCTTTTGAAGGTAGAAAGGATGAGAGAGAACTGTACAGGCCTCATCATCTACTGTTTCTACAGGCCTCATCATCTACTGTGTCTACAGGCCTCATCATCTACTGTGTCTACAGGCCTCATCATCTACTGTGTCTACAGGCCTCATCATCTACAGTGTCTACAGGCCTCATCATCTACAGTGTCTACAGGCTTCATCATCTACAGTGTCTACAGGCCTCATCATCTACAGTGTCTACATGCCTCATCATCTACATTTTCTACAGGCCTCATCATCTACAGTGTCTACAGGCCTCATCATCTATAGTGTCTACAGGCCTCATCATCTACAGTGTCTACAGGCCTCATCATCTACAGTGTCTACATGCCTCATCATCTACAGAGTCTACAGGCCTCATCATCTACAGAGTCTACAGGCCTCATCATCTACAGTGTCTACAGGCCTCATCATCTACAGAGTCTACAGGCCTCATCATCTACAGAGTCTACAGGCCTCATCATCTACAGTGTCTACAGGCCTCATCATCTACAGTGTCTACAGGCCTCATCATCTACAGTGTCTACAGGCCTCATCATCTACAGTGTCTACAGGCCTCATCATCTACAGTGTCTACAGGCCTCATCATCTACAGTGTCTACAGGCCTCATCATCTACAGTTTCTACAGGCCTCATCATCTACAGTGTCTACAGGCCTCATCATCTACAGTGTCTACAGGCCTCATCATCTACAGTGTCTACAGGCCTCATCATCTATAGTGTCTACAGGCCTCATCATCTACAGTGTCTACAGGCCTCATCATCTACAGTGTCTACATGCCTCATCATCTACAGAGTCTACAGGCCTCATCATCTACAGAGTCTACAGGCCTCATCATCTACAGTGTCTACAGGCCTCATCATCTACAGTGTCTACAGGCCTCATCATCTACAGTGTCTACAGGCCTCATCATCTACAGTGTCTACAGGCCTCATCATCTACAGTGTCTACAGGCCTCATCATCTACAGTGTCTACAGGCCTCATCATCTACAGTGTCTACAGGCCTCATCATCTACAGTGTCTACAGGCCTCATCATCTACAGTGTCTACAGGCCTCATCATCTACAGTGTCTACAGGCCTCATCATCTACAGTGTCTACAGGCCTCATCATCTACAGTGTCTCCATCTCTCTACTCACAATAAGAGTTACATACATGCCATATCTAAGCACAGTCACTAATTACCTGGCCCATGTTGCCAAACTTCTCTCACTAATCTGACGGCGGAGGCCTCAAGAAAAGCAGTCTTTGCGGCATGACCTCTACGGCCTAAATTGGATGAGCCCGAAACTTATGATCTGCAATCAAAAACTAGGCCTACCAACACACACGATTATTTCCCCGCGCATTATGAAGAGTGGAAAGATTTTCGATTGTTTCTCTTCTTTGGTTAAGAACGTGTTTTCTTTCTTCAGACCGAATTTATGACTCCATTAACAGAAGGTATCATTCGCAGCAACTTGGAACGAAACAGTCCAAACATTTGAAAAGATCATTCAAGTTTTCTTTTCATTAATCACATATATTGATTGATTTGTTATTATATATCATAAGAGGAACAATTATTCATTATTCATGGATGCAATAGTCTCATCAAATCATCTTATAGGTATACATATAATGTACCTATTCATCATTTATTCATTTTTGCTCCTTTGTGTCCATATACGCAATCGAACAGTTATTCTTGCATCTTCAGGTGCTGAATCAATTACGCAAAGTTCTTTCTGTTCTAGTGCTTTGTTCTATTATTCTCTTCATTTTTATTATTGCTTGCATTTGACATCAATCTAGTACATCGCTACAAACAATTCCATATTAGATACACATGGTAAAATTGAATATGTTTAATCCACATTAAAACGATCTAACCATCAAGAAAACACAAAAGTATATACATGTAGTTATGAGATTTTAAAACCATATCATAGAAGCTAAGTCATATAGAGATTGTATACATATTTAATTGACAACATCATATCCACATGTCAATTACCTTACTAATAACAGGTGTATAATTTACCACATTCATAACAACTGCCAATTTCTATACTTATAACCTATGTTAACCAACGTAATTTACAATATTTAGCGACTTGCACAGTCTCAAGAGTGCGCCGAGAGTCTTTAACCCTGGAACAATCAGAGTACCGAATAGCACTATATGTTCCGGTTAAAGTTTCTATTTGAACTTTAAAAACTTGAGGTGCTGCAAACTCGTGCTTTAATGGTCTAAGTATTCAACCAAATTGCCTGAAATTTGGTGGGACGTATGGTCATTGGTTATTATCCAGGAACGAATTCATTAGAGTTTGAGAGCGGACAGGTTAAAGGTCAAGGTCATCTTAAAGCAGTGGCGAAGGTATGCGCTTTACGAGCGCATCTTATTTTCATTTAGGCGATCACCAGCAATTAATAAATAACCTACTCATTTACAGCAAACTAGTCGACTGAAATCAAGAGGCTTCAGACATCCATCTCTCGAGTGGGAAGCATCTCTCGAAATATTGCTGCAGCAGCTTTGCATTGGACGGACACCTATTCCAATTAAGCGTCTGTCTGGAATAAGTGCATCTGCACGTCATACAACACAAAAATTAGATTGAGTAAACAATACGCGTAGGGTTTATTAGATTTAACGCCGGGGGGTTTGTCGGGACGCTTTCAATGCGCGATGACTCTCTTCCTAAAGAATCTAGAGCTATGTGAGGCTAACTGCAGTAACTCTATATATTCATGGAAAGCTCTGAGTATTCCATTGCAATATACATTTGCACTGAGAGATACCCCGTGATATTCTAAACCTGGATATACAAAAGCTTTTTGGATACATTTGATTAGATTTCAGGGTTTGGAGTTTAACTGTTTTCTCTTCTCAAGAGATTTTCTGGAGGTATGCATTCGGTGAAATGAAGTTAGTATGTGTACAGTTCTTATTGGAATGAATAGTTAGAAAACATGTGCGTTTGATATCAATTACGGAAAAGATGGTAACTGCAATGGTTAAAATGTTTCAATTGTTTATGCTTCAATCATTGTTTATGTTGTTTATTTTGAGAAAGGTTCTGTTATTATATCACAGAAAAATTATAATTATATTATTATCATTATAATTCGAAGTAGGTATTTTATTTATAGCAAGTTTTAATTCAAATCATATGCTTTTCTTTGTCTTTTCATATACTTTCCTAGAATTGGTACTAGAACAAAGTGCATACGGACAAAATGTCTAACGGACAAAATGTCTAACGGACAAAATGTCTAACGGACAAAATGTCTAACGGACAAAATGTCTAACGGACAAATTGTCTAACGGACAAAATGTCTAACGGACAAAAGAGCTAACGGACAAAATGTCTAACGGACAAAATGTCTAACGGACAAAATGTCTAACGGACAAAATGTCTAACGGACAAAATGTCTAACGGACAAAAGGGCTAACGGACAAAATGTCTAACGGACAAAATGTCTAACGGACAAAATGTCTAACGGACAAAATGTCTAACGGACAAAATGTCTAACGGACAAAATGTCTAACGGACAAAATGCCTAACGAACAAAAGGGCTAACGGACAAAATGCCTAACGGACAAAATGCCTAACGGACAAAATGCCTAACGGACAAAATGCCTAACGGACAAAATGCCTAACGGACAAAATGCCTAACGGACAAAATGCCTAACGGACAAAATGCCTAACGGACAAAATGTCTAACGGACAAAATGTCTAACGGACAAAATGTCTAACGGACAAAAGGGCTAACGGACAAAATGCCTAACGGACAAAATGTCTAACGGACAAAATGCCTAACGGACAAAATGCCTACCGGACAAAATGCCTAACGGACAAAATGCCTAGCGGACAAAATGTCTAACGGACAAAATGTCTAGCGGACAAAATGCCTAACGGACAAAATGCCTAACGGACAAAAGGGCTAACGGACAAAATGTCTAACGGACAAAATGTCTAACGGACAAAATGCCTAGCGGACAAAATGTCTAACGGACAAAATGCCTAACGGACAAAATGCCTAACGGACAAAATGTCTAACGGACAAAAGGGCTAACGGACAAAATGCCTAACGGACAAAAGGGCTAACGGACAAAATGCCTACCGGACAAAATGCCTAACGGACAATTTATCTAACGGACAACAAAAACGGTAATGGACGAAATATATGAATATAGAATATAAAGATAATAGAATAATGACGTGAAATAATGTCGGAAAAAGAATAAAAGAAGAAACTCCAGCGCCGAATAGAAAATATTGAAGTGATATCTGTAATGAAATCATTATTGGTAAATAAAGAACAGTATATATAAAGAGCAGTATATATAATAATGCAATAAACCTTTTGGAGCAACTAAAGATAACGGACCAAGTAAAGATAACGGACCAGAAATGAAGCTGGTAAAGATAACGGATCAGAAATGAAGCTAGTAAAGATAACAGACCAGAATACATTTTTTATTTTTAAAAAATATTTGCTCTAGAATTTTATAAATATACAACCGTATGAATGATAATATAAATGATTATACATTAATTTTACATATTTTATTAATTGAAAGAATTGATAAAAAAAACGTGATCCATTTTTGAAAAATGGATAAAACTTCTGGTTAAATCCTTTAATGTGGTATCTATGATTCTAAAAGTGGTCAAATATTAATAATTTAATCAAATAAAGTTAACGGACCAGAATTTAAACTAGTAAAGTTAACGGACCAGAATTTAAACTAGTAAAATTAACGGACCAGAATTTAAACTAGTAAAGTTAACGGACCAGAATTTAAACTAGTAAAGTTAACGGACAAGAATTTAAACTAGTAAAGTTAACGGACCAGAATTTAAACTAGTAAAATTAACGGACCAGAATTTAAACTAGTAAAGTTAACGGACCAGAATTTAAACTAGTAAAATTAACGGACCAGAATTTAAACTAGTAAAGTTAACGGACCAGAATTTAAACTAGTAAAATTAACGGACCAGAATTTAAACTAGTAAAGTTAACGGACCCTGGTCCGTCATCTTTACTTGCTCCAACCTTTCATTGAACATCAATAATAATTTTAGAAATTTATATAAAACCAAAGTAAATAAAATGTACTTCGTCTCTGTAATTCATAAAGCATACTATAGCAATTTTTATCTACGGAACTTCTGATAGTATATGGTAGTTAAATAATACAAAAATCGACAATTCTTTTTAGAACCGTGGGTATACGTTAATTGCATGTCAGTACTAACTTATATAAACATTGAAATTGCATTACTTGCTTTAGAATTTCAAAAGCAACTATAAACATCACTGTAGATTAAAGATAACCATAGCTATTTGAAGAAATAAACGATATTAAAATGGAAGAACATAATTACAGATATCTAATATAGAAAGTCAAAATAGTTGAGGATGATTATATTTGAATGATTTATTAAATAGAGTGATGACTTTAGTAATAAATCACAAACAGCGAAATAAGGCAGAGTTTACACTAAGCACGCTGATCTCGAGTTGCAAATGTTCATATTCAATGTGGCAGTGATTTAATAAACTCTCACAGTTGGTCTCACTTATTATAAATTAAATATCTTTGTACATTATTCCCATACTGGAAATAAGTTCCCAATGCAGCTTAGGCCGTTATAGGCTCACGGATCAATATAATTTAAACGATTAACAGATTTACATAATTTGGATTAAACAATTTCTATTATTTGATTAAAGAATTTAGACAGTCTCTATCATTTCAAATAAACAATTTCAACAATTTCAACTAGTTGGATTTAATAATCGAAAACTTAAAGGTATTACAGTAGTGAATCACACATACGTACATGAAAAAAACATGTGGATGAAATAATATTTTTTGGGGACTGTATATAGGTTTTCGTCAGCAATTTTCCTATTGGCTAAGACCATTTAAATTCTACATTAAAATCATTATTTCTGCTTACAAACCATTATTGATATTAGTTAGTTATTAGGTATTAATATTTTAGATATTAGGTATTAATATTAGTTAGTTATTAGGTATTAATATTAGTTAGTTATTAGGTATTGATATTAGTTAGTTATTAGGTATTAATATTAGTTAGTTATTAGGTATTAATATTAGTTAGTTATTAGGTATTAATATTAGTTAGTTATTAGGTATTAATATTAGTTAGTTATTAGGTATTGATATTAGTTAGTTATTAGGTATTAATATTAGTTAGTTACTAGGTATTGATATTAGTTAGTTACTAGGTATTAATATTAGTTAGTTATTAGGTATTAATATTAGTTAGTTATTAGGTATTAACATTAGTTAGTTATTAGGTATTAATATTAGTTAGTTATTAGGTATTGGTATTAGTTAGTTATTAGGTATTAATATTAGTTACTCCACAAATAGACAAAAAAAAATAAAACAGACTAATTTATGAATTAAAGGACAGTTTCACATCTTCGTTCATATAAGAAAAATTTAGAATATAATTTTAATTTAACAAGTTATTATATACTTTTCCTAAATGATCTAAAATGTGGAACCGTCCGATAATTCGTAACTTAGCCTATTTTTTTGTTCAAAAAGACACATTTTTCCCATTAAAAGAATAAGAATAACATATCTATAATGTTCCAGTTCACAATTAGTAAAAAAGCTTCTGTAATTCATTTTCCTTTCTTCCGCTAAATAAATTGGGCACGCAGTCGTTCGTTTCGGAGCCACCAATCCGGATAATTTGGATTCGGTCTGATTTCGGAAGGGTTTTTCATTGGATTAAAGTTAGGGAAGTTTTTTATAAACAGTTCTGAATTCCCACTTGAGGCATTACGAAGATGAAACTCTAATTCAATTCCACCTTTTCATATTCGGAATATGGCCTACGGACGCGCAAAACACCCCCTACCAGATTTTTCCGTGTTTCAAATTTTTCTCAAAAGTGGATTAGGAAAAGGTACAGTCCGAATGTTTTCTGCTTGATGTGTTGTGTAAAACAAGTTAGGCAAAATGAAAAGGTGATTGTAAGTTAATGAAGAAAAGGGTAAAATGGAGTGACACTCACCATATTCGGGTAGTGGTCACTGGCACAGGTCACTACTTTCTACAGGTCAGATTGGCTAATTACCTTTGGTAACTGTGACGTTCCCTCTATGAATAAGTGACAATAATTATTTTTATCATATATTGTTATATTTATTTATTTATTTCCTCGTGAGATTTTTCTTATGATAAATAAGTAATGCATCATGAATAATAAATCTTTAATGAATAATAGGTATATCACCTTCCCTACAATAAGATTATCTATAATAAGTAAATTTATCCAATATATACAATTAATATTTCTCAGCCATCCTATAATATTATCTTTGCAGTATTTATTCTATCTATTTATTTATTATTGGCTTCTGTATGACTAATGCAAAGAAGAATTGGGTTAGTTCAGAGCTAACGAACAGTTTCACATTATCGTTCATGTAAGAAAAAACTATAATAAAAATTGTTATTATAGTAATAATTTTTATATCGTTTTTTCATATATGTTCGAAGATGTAGTACTGACCGATAATTCGTAACTCACCCTATCCCTCTAAAGTATAACTTTAACAAAACGTTAGACTTGAATTGCTATATTTTTTTTCTGAACAAGAATTCGATTGTGTTTTGTTTTTTTAGCCAAATTGTTAACAGGGGAGACCGCTTCGTGATTTTCATTTGTTTCATTTTCACGTACACTTGTTGTTTGTCTCATTTGTCTGCGTGCTCTTGAAATTCAACTTAAATTAAGTTTTAAGAATGCATACATTTAGTTTTACGTAACATATCCCATTTTGTTGCACATACTCCGTGCATTTTAGTGCTGTAGAGGAACGTAAAAGTAGAACACTCATTGACACTCACAGTAATGGCAAAGTTGGTGCTAACAGAGGTCATGGTAGGTCAGTGAGTAATTTCTAAAGGTCAGATTGGCTAATGACCTGTGTTATAACATCCAATATCCGAAAACTGTGAGTGTGTGAATTCCCCTCTACATGCTTCCATACTATACTTTTTATATTAATAAATATATGTTATATATATTTATTAATATATCATTTTTATTAAATATTTATTTACTACATAATATTTTCCTATAACATATGAATGATATTTTTTTATTATTTTAGGATAATTAATCTTCAAGTCTGAATTTTTTCGAGAAATGATCCACGGCAGAAACACGAATAATTGAAAGTAAATTATAGTTATATTTCAATTATTAATTCCGAGTTATAGAACGGTTCTAAATCTTCGGTCTTTTAAGGGAGAAAGAATATATAAAAAGAGTATTTAACTTTCATTGGAATTGGTATCCATGATACCTACAGGTATCATGGATACCAATTCCAATGAAAGTTGAATAATATATTATTCTTTCTTACAAGACCGAACTCGGAACTACTAATCGAATCCATTCCATACTATACACTCTACCTCATCTCAACTCACTTCTACATCAGACAAACAGGATATATTTTCTGTGTGATAATATAAATAAATATGAGTATACTGCACAGAAGGCAGTAACTTTTATTTCGCCCCTAAAGACAAATCAGTGGCAATATTATACATACATGTGAGTAATAAAACAATAATGTGTAGTATGGTATAACACAATAATACTCTTTATTGCTTTATTACCTCCGCAACATTTACGGCGTCGCAAAAAGTTACCACAAAAAATCAGGCAACTCCTCGTGAGGGTATTTCGGTAACATTTTTATAGAGGGGTGCTTTGCAGTAGTCGGAAACTTGGTGTTGATGAAGGTCAAGAACCATGTTTCGCTAACCTATCTTGGCTTATGGAAACACGCACTTTACGAACACTGTGAGTGTTCGAGTTGTGACGTTCACATATGTTAGTTTAAAATAAAAAATAATGTATAAATAAAAACAATATTTACTCAAATTATTTTATAGCAAAATTTTCTAATATATATTAATTTTTTTGTTCTATTATAGTCAAATAAAAATGACTTAGAATGTCTAGGTTGTTGTAAATAATCAAAATGTGTTAAATCTCAAGAATAGAGACCTGGTTGAAATCCTTTAATTTAATATATAAATAATATAAGTAAATGACATAAAAACATAACAAACAAATTAAAAGATTAACCTGTATTTCATTAAGATTTGTACATCCCTTTTTAACATAAATAAATAACTTAAATAAATAACTTAAATAAAGTCCTTTAATCATCACCCTATTTTATGTCGTTGCAATGGGCTTTCTGTCGTTGCATCGGATTTTCAGACGTTGCAATGGTTTTTCAGACGTTGCAATGGTTTTTCAGACGTTGTAATGGTTTTTCAGACGATGTAATGGTTTTTCAGACGTTGTAATGGGTTTTCTGTCGAGAGAAAGACTGCATTTGTTTACGCCTGTCGAGTGTACAGACGTGATGTTTTGAACAAATCTCGAAAAAAGAGTCACAGTGTCTATACAGGGGACTTACAGTCTTTCGTCGGACATTCCCTACAAAAATCCTGAGGCTAAAGTCTTTATTATGATATTTTACGATAAAATACCATCAATATTTACCGTAATGGACAATAACAGACGATCTGCCGATTGTAATAATTTTTAAGAATTGATTTAATTCATTCATTCATTTTATCAATCAATTAAACTAACAATATGTTTTTTTTTCTTATATGATCGAATATGTGAAACAGTTCAATGACTCAGAACTTACCCTCATCCATTAATTTTATATAGAAAATCATAAAGAAAAAAAAAACAATCTAGGATAGGAAAAAATATATACAGGAATATCCAAAATGAATATGTGTTACTTATAGTTTTCAATTAGACTACATGAAATAAATATATTAAATCTAAATAAGAACTACATTTCGTTACGTTATGTATAAATATTTTGAAGATTAATTAATATTGAAGGGGATATAACAATTTCAATTTAAATTCAGATGTGACGCTCAAATGTTTTATCTTCCGTTGTTTGATATAAGTATATTCTTTTAAAACAATCATCAACATTATAAACAATTGTTTGCATTTAATCTGTTCAACTCAATTCTTCTGGTGATAGGAGAGCTGTTTTTATAATAGGTTGACATTTCTTTAGAGTGTATCACATGAAATACTCCTGAAACGACAACCTAATTAGAAAACATCAGTCACTGCAATTAAAAAGTGAAATCAGAAAACCTAGTACAGTGGCTCTTTTTAACTAGGGTATAAGTTCCGAATAATTGGTTAGTACCACATCTTCGGTCATGTAAGAAAAAACTATATAATAATTATTATTATTACACAGTGCTATTTAATATTTCTGCAAACCCGTGGTTGCAGAAATATTAGATAGCACTGTACATATATTGTACAGTTTTGTACATTTTGAATCATTTATTATTTGGAGGATTTAAAAGAAATGGAAAGTTTGACTAATTTCTTGGTGAAATGAAATAGGAGATTATTTTATGATATGAAAGAGTACGAAATGTAGAATATGGCGACGAATTGTCCGCGACGAATTGATCGCAACGAATTTTCCGAGGCGAATTTTCCGCAATGAATTTTCCGGGACGAACTGTCCACGACGAATTGTCCTAGCATCCTTCGTTTGTACGTCTACTCTTCCGAATTCATATCTGAGGTTTAATTTAACCCTCAGCAACTTAACCTTCCCATAAACTTATGTGTTTCAAGATCTTGATACTATTTCAGTGCAATGCACTTTAGTGTCTCAAATTATTCTCTGTTTTCAGTACTTATTCTAAGTGCATCACACTGCAATGCTGAGACACTAAAGTGCATCACACTGCAATGCTGAGACACTAAAGTGCATCACACTGCAATGCTGAGACACTAAAGTGCATCACACTGCAATGCTGAGACACTAAAGTGCATCACACTGCAATGCTGAGACACTAAAATGCATCACACTGCAATGCTGAGACACTAAAGTGCATCACACTGCAATGCTGAGACACTAAAGTGCATCACACTGCAATGCTGAGACACTAAAATGCATCACACTGCAATGCTGAGACACTAAAGTGCATCACACTAAAACACTTTCAAGCTCTTGAAACAAATAAGTTCATAAATCGTTTTCATGGTAGAGGCACTTAAGCGTCACGTTTTCACAGCAAAATTTATAGGGCAAACGGCAAACACCTGTAGTGTGTCAGATTTTATTGATTGCCGGCAATATTTTGCTTTTAAAGCTTTTTATAATCAAGGCACAAGAGTATTCCTTCACTTTTGAGTTCAAAAGAAAAGAATGAACGTCATTTGTTTTCAATTCTTGTTGTGTTGTAACTTTTATTTCCACCTTTTTCTAGCACAAAAACAAAAACAAAAATATATTCAATATACAACGAACACAGTTTTCTATGTTCTATATATACAATTTTCTATGTACATACATTAGACACAGGTATTAACAGCTAATCTGCCATTTGTATGTCTGCTAATGTACCACTAGAACACCTTTAATTTCTAGTCGATGTTAATAAAGAAGGTCGTGATTGGGGCAGAGCACTCAGAGTAATGAAGAAGAGGATTCAGTATCACCAAGCTTGTATCTATCACAATTCGAACAAAAACTAGTCTGGCTACCAAAAATAATTGAAAGAAATTCAGTGTCCTGTATAAGTCCCCTCCAAGTATTTTTTTGTTTTAATAAATGAGGCTAATGTTTCATACATTTTGTTGCAAACCCATGAAATTTTATAGTATAAATTTAATTTTATATGCATTTAAAGATTTTTATAATAAAAACTCTAATATATCCGTTTTACTTCCAATTGCTTATTTTCAATCTGAAGACAAAGAATGTACACAGTTTTTTTAAAATCAGGTATCAATAATCCAATATTAGATATTACTTTAAAGGTATACAACTAGAGAAACTTTTTTTAGAAGCGTTTATAAACATCAGGAAGTAAAATTAAAATCTTTAACGAAGACCGAACATATGTATTGTTTGTTAATGAAATTCAAATTTGAAGAAAAAAGTACAATCTTTTTCTTCAGCGTCATATTACTGCTTCGTACAATTGTTGAACACAGTGTAATAAAAACTCTAAAAGCATGCAAATAAAAATATATTTAACCGAACTGGTGCAGTTTGCAGAATAATGATCCTAGACCTAAGTTCTACATACAATATTTTGCAATAAACTTATTTTTGTCACAGAGCCTGGATATAGGACCTATTATCCAGATTCTAGAGTCTAAAACTCTAAATGATAGATCTGCTTTTGAACTGTGATTGAGCAGGACATGAGACATGGCATTGCGATTGAGCAAGACATGAGACATGGCATTGCGATTAAGCAAGACATGAGACATGGCATTGCGATTAAACAAGACATGAGACATGGCATTGCGATTAAACAAGACATGAGACATGGCATTGCGATTAAACAAGACATGAGACATGGCATTGCGATTAAGCAAGACATGAGACATGGCATTGCGATTAAACAAGACATGAGATATGACATTGAGATTAAACAAGACATGAGATATGACATTGTGATTAAACAAGACATGAGACATGGCATTGTGATTATACAAGACATGAGACATGGCATTGCGATTAAGCAAGACATGAGACATGGCATTGCGATTAAACAAGACATGAGACATGGCATTGCGATTAAACAAGACATGAGACATGGCATTGCGATTAAACAAGATGGTATAGAGAAGAATTTAAAAGTGATATATTTGAGTGAATCTTGAGAGTCTTGGTGGTACTGTTCATAATACTGCCTTGAGCAAAAGCAACTAAAACTTGGATCTCCTCTAACTTCTGCGAACTTTGTTTACTTAGTAAGAGAGTTAGTTTGATTTTGAAGCAATGCCAGAGGTTTCGCCTGTGACAAAAATATATCTCCTACCTAACAGTTTATAATATTTCCCCCATAAATAATGTTCATGGTGTATCAAAATATATATGATCCGCGCGATGTGCCGATTTGCACAATCTCGCGAATTTGCCGCGCTTTTTAAACTTCTTTTACGCCGTAAGGCCAAGCGTGCGGTAATGTCTTCGTATCATTTATTATAAAATTGATTACTTATATATGTATAAAAGGGGGGAGTACCGCCCACGGAACCCCCCTGCCAGGTCATTAAACAATCATGAAGTGTTCAGTACAACAAACTAACGGATACAACAAACTACATAACGGCCATTTATGTTGATACACATATATTAACGCGCATTGCATTCTCGAGATTGTGCAAATCGACAAATTGCGCAGAATATACTTTACCACTATACCAACCTTGTGAATATCTCATCTCACCTGTAACTTCAGAATCTATAAATAAATGTTCAATCTCAATACTTCTTGAGCGGCAAACACGGAGTAACTTTTCCCATTTTCACTCCTGCATTTTTAAAATAACTAAACCTGTAGACGGGAATGGTAATTCTGAGGATGAAAACAATTTGGCAATCAAGGACAGTGAAGTTGAAAATGTTGTAGGTGGGGTAAGTTACAAATTATTGGTCAGTTCCACATCTTCGGTCATATAAGAAAAACAATATAAAAATTAAAATTAGGAATTATATAATAATTACTATATCGTTTTTCTTGAATGACCGAAGATGTGGAACTGACCAATAAATCATAACTTATCCTATATCAAATGTGTAATAATTAGGCTTTAGACATTTTGGATAAGATGATAAATCAATTTTCAAAGAACTTTCCATGTCGTGTATTACGAGGAATAAAAGGAATTTCTTCTATAAATTGTGCTGTGACCGGTTTAATAGAAACCTATTTATCCGCTCTTTAGGAGTTGACAACTTGTCTCCATCCGCATTACTGCTATTCAGATGCAGAGAAAGAATGGAACCCTAAACATGATTAGGCATTTAATGAGTGTAGGGTGAGTTACGAGTTATAGGACAGTTCCACATTTTCGAACGTATAAGAGAAAACTATGTAATAATTAGTATTTAACTCGTTATCTAAATAATGGTTATATAAATTTTTTTCTTTCATGATCGTAGATGTGGAACAGTCCGGTAACTCGTGACTTACCCCATAGTCTATTGGAAAGATGTTATGCAACTACCAGCCCCGTATAAAAGGAATGAAAAGGAGAATTCTAATTTTCAATTCAAAATCAGGAAGAGTTTTCTTTAGTCAGAGATAATTGGGAACATATCGAAATATAATAAACAAAATGGTTCTGTGTAGAGCACATACCTTCTCTGCCGCTTCAATCGATTCTGACTTTTTCGTGACATTGACCTTTGACCCGATCGCTTTCAAAATCTAATAAAATGGTTCCTGGATATTGACCAATCGCCACACAAAATTCCGATGGTGACAATAATGCACTCTCTCTTTTTTTTTTAAATACATTGGTTACTTCGAACTCAAGCGACCACAAAAAGTATTAATGTTTGTATTCTAAACAATGGTAATAATCTAAAGCTCATTATATAAACTAGATTACGTGCACTCGGTAGAGTGCATACCTTCGCCGCCACTTTGACCCGTTCTCTCTCAAAATCTGATAAACTGGTAACTGGATAATAACCAATCGTTCCACCAAGTTTCATGCTATTATGGGTCAATACTTTTTGAGTTATTGAGTTATAAATGACCTTGACCTTGAGTCCTTGACCTTTAACTGGATTGCTCCCAAAATTCTACCAGATGGTTCCTTGACATTGAATAATCGTCTCACTAAATTTCATGCAATATGGTTCAATACTTTTGAGTTATAAATGACCATGACCTTGACCTTTGACCGGGTTGCTCCCAAAATTCTACCAGAAGGTCACTGGACATTGACCAATCGCTTCAACAAATTTCAGGCAATTTGGTTATGCAAATAACAAGATGATAAATAAATGCCCGGTAAAATATGACCTTCTGCAAATTTGCGAAGGTAATAAAAATGTTAGTTTGATATAATTATTTTACTAAGTATGGAAAATTATGGCACACCCTATTTAATTATGTATATTACTAACTATTCAGAAGATGTTGAAGTATCTTGAATAGTTTCTAAATAAATGAATTTCATGTTTCTTGACAATAGGTACAAACCATATTTGGATTTTAGACACATTTACTATTATATTTACTCAATGGTTTCGTAATATAGATATTATAGTTTAATTTTTATTATTAGTGACTTTTCCTCAATACAATAAATGGACACCATTCCATCCACTTAATTCTGAATCTCATTTTTTTCTCCGGTGAAAAAAACTGCCGTCTGTCCAGTTTTGAAACGGAAGCTATTGAGAAAATGGGAAAAAATTTAAAGGTCCGTACACACGTAGAGTTTTTAAGTCTTTCCACCTGACTTTTTGCTAAGCTCCTCCTACTTTTTCCACAAGAATATAAGGAAAAACGATATAGTTTTTATTTATTTTAGTTGGTATCCATGATACCTGAAGGTATCATGGAATAAATAACAATTATATCGTTTTTTCTTATATTCTCGTGGAAAAAGTAGGAGGAGCTTAGCAAAAAGTCAGGTGGAAAGACTTGAAAAACTTAAGAACTGGAGGTTTAATTTCCGCAAAAGACAATAAGTTCTAATTTCCTTCTTTGTAAATAATTGCAATTGCAACATTTTGTTTTTCTATATTGAATATTATTAGAACAATTAGAATTTTATAGACTGATTAAATGTTATTGTATATATTAGGTACTAAACAATATACATAATATTCTGCATGATTAGAAGGAATTGAAAAGTTTTTTTTAGTGTAAACTCAAGCTTTTCGGAC